>JABRWK010000217.1:3266-67416 GCA_013372445.1 Hypothenemus hampei | reverse complement strand
AGCTTTAGATGCGTTTTACTCGGAAACCGTTGCTCCTAGCGACTTCAAAGCGGTATACTTTTTTTAAGCAAAAAAGATAGGAGAATCGATTTTTGTAGTCCAAAATGGCATACAGGGTAACACAAAAAAGTTGTAATGGTTTAAAGGGGTCGAAATCGTCGCCGGTGGCGCCCTCTAGAAGATGCACTCAAATCGACCACAAATTTGAATTCCTCATCCTAAACAACCCCTGTATACAGAATTTCATGAAATTATTATGAAGCAGTCAAAAGTTATTAAAAAAAATAGAATTTAGTTTTTCAACTTTGACGCCCTGTATCTTGAAAACTAAACGACTTAGAGCAAATGTTCATATGAACTTATACACTTATTTTACCATGCCCTATTCATTTCCAGGAGATTGCCCACATTTTTGGAAACACCCTGTATAGAAAACCGATCTTCAATTGTAAAGGGTGTTTATTAAAATTTAGAGACGAATTGATTTGCAAAAATTTGAAACACAGGATTACTTTACAATCCCCACCATTTGCCACCATACGCAAAGCATCACTTTCTTTGGATGGAAATCATATAATGAGTTCTCTTCGATGAATGGGGTCGATAGAACGATAAAACTTTCCAGAGAATCAAATACTATAAAGATAAAAACGTAAACCGTCTTCTGTCATCTTCCAAATAATTAACATGTAGTTTGAAGAAAACAGGAAAGAGTGCCATTTGTTTTTTAGAGAGATGATTCCAGAAAAGAAGGACGCAAAGAACAAGAGGTGTGCAATAATACGTCGATGAACAAATATAGAACGAGAATAATTCCGTTTTAGATTTTTGGCCCTAAAGAAGCTCAAAAGAGTACTAGCAGACCTACGATTCACAGAACTGTTTTCTTACCGTTCTCGTTGTGTGGTACCCATTTGATCAACAACGTAACTGACTAGATTGTAGCAGAGAACAACTATAAGGGAACCAAAAATGGAATACAGGAATCATTAGAAACAAATACAAATTCAGAATGAGAAAACGACATTATGATAAGCATGATCTCTAATTATCTGTGAAAAAGGATGTGCACTAAACGGTTGAAGGAACATTCCGTCTTGCTTTTGCTATTCATCAGAGTTAATACGACCAGGCAGCAGCTATGTACAGGAAGTATTAGAAATGCATCTTCTAATGAATCTCAAGACGTTCCTAAATCCACCTTTTCAACAAGACAATTTTTGATCACACGTAGCCAGAGATAGTGGACCGCTTTGAGTAAAATCAAATCAATTTCTTGCCTTGGCCGTCAAGATCTCCCGATATGTCATCATTTTAACCGATTTGGGACATTATGGATAAAAGATTGTTGAATTTACCCTATCATTACTTTGGAGATCAAAGTCACATGGGATGAGTTTCATCTCATTAAGTCGAGATGTGTTGTCGAATACATATATGTACATATAACGGATTATGAAATTTATACTATCTGTATAATTCTAGATCAAGGTGATCGGTTATAGGAAAAACAAAAAACATATAATATTTGTATCTTCTTGAAATATTCAATATTGGCTATAAGACATTCGAATACGAGATAATTCTACGAAACTTCCGCTTCTATCAAATTTCCCTAAGGGAAGCTACGATGTGGTTCACATGTGGTGGAACACAATATTGTGAATTATGAGGTGAGCTTGTAAAATAAGCGATAATAAAGCCCTTTGTCCTAAATAAAATATAGTTCACCTGTCCCTGACGTACCCTATGTTCCATTTCAGTTGGTCGAAAAATTTGTATAAGCCTTAATACAAATAGAAACGCCACAAAATGGATAATTTCCAAATACACACACACACACATGTTTATTCACTATATGCGGAAAGACCTTACTAATTTCCAATTGATCGGTAACAAACAAGGCAAAAGGGCCCCTTTTAAAATTGGTAATGTAATAGTTTAATCGCGTTTAACCTTTGAATTGATGAAACTGTTCTTCTAATTCTTAATTTAGATAATGTTGAGTCATGAAAAGGAAATGTTAAATTACAAGAGTGCTTCAGAAATTCTTGTTGTTCTAAAGTTGCACATGAGGAAGTTTGTTTCGTCAACAACGAAGCCGGAAAATATTGAACACACCCTTCAGTACTTCCTGTGTGGAACGTTAACAATTCTACTCTATTCATACAATTGGACATGGTGAGTTGGCAAATGAAGGTAAATTCTCGTAAACCATCATGAGGTCCCGTTTAAATTGTTGTTATTATTACAAAGAAATTCGTGGACAATAAAATCCATTATATTCTTTCAAATCAAACTGATTTGAGCTAACTTTTTTTTAAGTAGATCAAGCATTTTTATGTCTAGTTTTAGTTAAAAGAAAGGCGACAAAAGGCTGATTGCGTCAAAAGTTCAGATCAATACGTCTTAACATTTAAATGGAAAAAGTTGTTTGGAAAACGACATGTTTTTCTCGAAGACCGATAAAATGGGAGCTCAAAGGAAAACTGAGATGGCTTAAAATAATACCTACCTACATATGTTTCTTTTTGTTTCGTAGAAAACCATTTATATTTGATAACGATCTACACGACCGAAACACGTCTCGCTTAATTAAAAATATTCATTAGAGTAAATTTCACCAAATAAATATATATACCATATATATCTACCGAAGGCAGAACGACCATATCTTCCATGTAGAAAGTCTAAAAAAGCACACTAAGTACTAAGGGGTGAATTAAATGTAAGACATCTGCTCTTCAAGTTTGTGTTCCCTTCAAAAAAATCACCCTACAATTTTGTTATTTTTATATATACACTGTCTGGTGTATATCACGTTTTATCTTCAAGCCAGGTGTTATGGCAATACCTCCAAATCTACATAATGTTTACAAATTTAACGTACTTGAACTTGGTACTGAATCACTTTTACGATTCGTTGTTGAACTTGCTGGTATGAATACACTTCTATGTATTTCTATTTGGAATTATTATTAGGCGTGGGTAGAGAAGCATTGACACTCATATCATAGTCCGTGCGCACACACACACACACACTTTAAAAGCTCATTAATATTGAACGTCTACTAGTAACTGGTAGATACTAAATTTCATGCTCGTTTTATTTATGCGTTACACTGGTGTATAGATTATAGAAGGTATAATTCGTGTTTTATGCTAATATTTTCCATAGTTTAATGGTAATTTGCCGTTTAAATTCTTCAACGGTTTAATGGCATCAAATAATATTTTGATTTTTAACTTTTCACATTAGATATGGTACGTACTAACCATGAAAAATTATGAAACATCTTGCGTAGAAACTTTTATTGTTTAATATTATCGTGTCTCTTGTAAATTGGGCGTGTTTATGATTTTAGATAAAGCATTTTTTTCATGAAAAAAAATTCAATATAAAAGTCGATTGGTTCAGATTTTTTTTTTTAATTTCATACTTATTAAGCAATTTTTCATCATAGTTTTGTGCATTTGTGACTCTATGTTACAAATAAATCGATTGAAAATTACACTTTAATGCGTCAATCGTTTGCCTAGACTTTGCCTTTAACATAACCTTAAAAGAATAAAATCTAATGATGTTAAATTGCACTATTTAGGCAGTCATTTAATGACTCTGTTTCTTTCCTTGTAACTCAATTGTTTTGCAACTTGTGTAACATATGGTGCCATCTTGCTGAAAATAACATCGTTTATGTAAAAAAATACTGCTCAATGACACAACCATTTCAAAATTCACACGTCATCTGTTGTGAATGTTGAACGATAACCTTAAAATTTTTAGGGCCCGAAATGCAAAAAAATTTAGCTCAGTAGCCTACATTTTCAACCGCCAATCAGGAAAACTATAACGTGGTCGATGATCTGATGAGTTAAAATACAGCGCAAACTGGTTTAAAAGACTTGTGTATGTCCGTAAACATGTTTAAATCGTTATATCTAGATTGTCGGCTATATTTTTAACTACAATTACGATATTTTCAGGTATTGGCCAAACAATTTTGAGGTCTTGATGTCACTAATTTGTGCAAATAGTCTCTGCATAATTTGTACCTGTTTTATTGCGAATTTTACCAATTTTCAAAGCACTTGACCAATGTATATCGTTACATTTACGTAAATCCCAAAGTTCTTTTTCGAAATTACCCAAAAAAGTTCCACCATTCATAGAAAAACCTAAACAAATTAGGATTAGGAATAGAGCTATTACGATGGGAAATTCAATATGATGGTGTTTCTCCGGTTTCGGAATCGGACTTTTACATTGATTGGATTGCATAGTGATGTTCTGAAGAGTGCTATCTTTTTTGCTGATATCTTAGAAAATTTGCTCTTTAAGCTTGCATAAAGAAAAAGCCACAAATATTCTTGTCTTACATTTAATCACCTTTTGATGGTGATTAACAGAGATTACATAAAAAAAGTTCTTTAGTATAACTACTTACCACATCACTTGTCTTTAATTACCACAGTAATACTCCTCTAAACTAAGAATTGCTCTTTGAATCACTTTATTATCCATATTTGGTCCTTTCCAATTTCTATTATGAAATTTCCTAATCTGAAAAATTGGCTTGGTGGTAAAACTTGGCGCTCACTATTCAGTCATCGTTGAAATAGAGATCGATTTTGCCAAATTCGACAAATCCTATTTCTGAAGGGTATCAAAATGTTGAAATATCGCTAGACTTCCAATGTTGCGCTTACGGAAGATTATGTTAAAAAAAATAAAGAAAAGAAGGATAGGTTCCTTTCCAAATACGGGTATTTATTACGAACTTCTCATATCAATAATACGAAGGATTCAGATAGTTCACTTACAACAAAAATGTTTGACTAATTATCAGATTTTTAGGCATATCTTTACACCTACACATGCAACATTAATTTTTTTGTTCTTTTATAATAGAATCTGTGTAAACATGTTGGTCCAGAAAAAAAAGAATGTGGTTTTAACGTTAATAGAAAAATATTAAACCCATATTATCGTTAGATAAACATGTATCAGTTGGCGAGACAGATTTATTGGGCCCTAAATCTATGTAATCGTATGTTTAGGCTATGAAAAGTAAATAGAAGGTAACATAATAATTGTCTGAGTAAATCAGCTGGAATTTTTAACCCTTGTTTGTGGGCGCGGAACCTACATACATGTTACATTACGCGACCGAACGAAGACATCGGAAACTAATTTAATAAGCTTCACGCACAGGAAGTACAGTTATACAAACTGGATAACTAACCGCAATCATTGTTTATTAGACCAGAAATCGTTCAAATATGAGTGGAACCCATTCATTAAGACGTTAATTTTGCTGTTCGCTAATTGGATTCAAAACTAGACGTTATACATGACTCGAGGAAAACTAATTTCTCCTGCTAAACGATATTTCCTGGTGTTGTAGTACTTTGAACTTTTTATAAATATTTCAATTGATTGATTGGTTTCTTAGTGACAGCTCTATATATATATACAGGGTGTCCCGAAATTCACGCCCGTGCTTTTAGGACGTGATTCAGGAAGTAAAAACAAGTTGATATGAAATATTGAAACTTTGCAAATTCTCCTTCCTTACTGAGATAAAGGGTGTTAAAATTTTAGTAAAAAATCTCTCTGAATCACATACTAAAGGCACGTGCGTTAATTTTGGGACGCCCTGTATATGTATGTATAAATATTTACAAGACACGCCGTTTTGTAATATATGTGATTCACTGTTGTGGTTGAATTCGGTACACTGATTTAAGTTAAGTGAATCTTTTTTAAAATTAATACTTTTTAACGAGTCTTCATTAATGAAACCGATTAATAGCTGTCAAGTGTCAACAGGAGAAAATTTTTGTAGTGATTTTAAAACGTGTGCATGCAAAATCAGGGGTTTATTAAGATTGTCAATTTATTTCGAATGAAAAAGAATAGTTCCATCTGTTGGTTTGGAAGAATTGGGTACCAGAAAATTAAACGACTTTATTGTGCGTGCGCCCGCAGGATACCAAACGAAAACACCAGACGTGTAGTGATATAATAGTAAAAAAGGGCAATAACGGGAATAGATTCTTAATTAAAATGGGCATAAGGCGTGTTGGTGGGATGTAAAACTGTTGTTGTTTGGGCCAGCAGCTGTTTTCATTACGGTTTTGACTTTTTGGGCATCTGCGGTCTGACTGGATGATGATCGCAATTATTGCAAAAAGGGTCGTAAAATGTCTGATGAAAAATTGTGGGATCTGAAAGACAGATCTGAAATGCATTCGATTCTTGTCTAATTGTAAGAGTCACAATACTAATCCCAGCACCCGACATCAGTGTCTGCTTTGGCGTCGAGTGTGTTAAGTGTTAATTCCCAGTAATTGGTGGCTGAGTTTTTAGGTTAACTTTATTAATTGAAATATAAAATGTGGTATTTTATACATAAAATTATAAATTATAAAACCTTATTTGTATTTTTTAAGTTTTCTTAGTATTCGAATATTTGAATTTCTTGCACTTTACCACATTGAACTCATAAATCCATGTTAGCTTTTCTAACTGGTCTCAATACATGTTCCATCTTTAATTTAAGATTTTCAACATTCGATGCCTCTACTCCAGATTTTGCAATTTTGGTAAATGAATTTGGGCAGTGGCGTTACAGTAGTTATAAATGTTAGTCTGATCAAAAGGAAATTGGTATGGCTTGAAGCAACATATAATCCTCTTTTTAAATGTGTTCTTTACAGACCTACAAAACGTTCAAAATTCAGACTTCTTTAGACTGAGAATAACCCGTTTTCATTGCTTTGAGATTCAGTGATTGCGTACCTGTTTAAAGTAGAATTACAACTTCACATTCCTTTTGAAAGGTGAGGTGCCTTTTTAAGGTATCTTACTATACCTATGATTGTCCACTAAATTTAGGGTTTCTGAACCATATTGTAGTAACGTCCATTTGTTTAAAATTGTAATTGAGTTTTTATACCATGGACATTAATGGGTTAAGAAAAACTTAACTTCTCTTAAAGAAATGTTTTAACTTTTAGATTAGAAAAAGAAGAAAAATTAGAAATCAATCCAATCTTCGTGCGCTAGTAAGTGCTATATAAGAATCTTAATGTGTCATTCTATAAACTCTAATTGAACAGTCTTTAGAGTAAAACATATGTTAGTCCGGTAATTCCAAATACATTGAACTTTTATTCAGAAATGAATATAATTCTGGACCTCCGAGCCATAGGATATTAAGTGTACTTTTTAAAATTTTTGTTTTGCTAACATAATAAACTCATGTTACGTTAAGAAAACAAAAAATCCCGAAATTAAAAAAAAATGGACTTAATACCCTTTGACTCTGAGGACCAGAATTATTTCTATTGATTAATGCTCAGTTTCCAAGTTGAAGATACCACGGAAAGCTCTTCTTGATTTTTGGAACAATACGATGATAGCTCAACATCAATCAATCTGTTTGCTGTTATGTTTTTTGTTATATCATAAGAAATTAGTTTGATTTTTCTATCATATACTTTGTCATTTTCATTCCAAACAGATAAAGAGCTTTGAACTATTAAAATTGATTACAACCCAGAGTTGCTTTATGGTTGTAGGAAATTACTAAATACTGCTGGCAAAACTGCGATATCTTGCAGTAGTGTGGTGACACTTAGTAAATAATAAATAAAAAACTTACTGGGAAGCTTTCTGAGGAATGGATTTTCTGCAGGAAGTGCGAAAACCACACCAACCGCGGTGTTGGAAATGACACACGGGATATCGCCTCTGGACCTGTACGCCCACAGTCTAGCCTAATAGTAGGAATGGAAATAAGTACATAGGCGTAGTTCACATCAAGTCTATTTTATATTACCCTCCACGCAACCAGTCAATTCAAACGAATATCGTATTGGTGTTGGTCACACTTCTGAGGTTTACATCTCAATGAGGAACAACTGATATTTATCCTTCAACATAACAGGGGTGTGAGGTCTGAGGTATGAAGGTGTATGCAATCACTGAGCGAAAAATTTGAATGTAACAACATGACTATTCAACGATGGGACCGGCATCACGTTGTGTTATACTGTCCATCTGGAGCAAAGAAGCTTTAAATGTAATAGAACTAAAAGAAGTAAATGTGCAAAAACTTCTATGGCTGATGAAAAACTCCAGTCTGACGTTGATGCTATTGGACCACAATTAAAAAGAGTAGGATACCACCTTAAGGATCTTAGTGCTAAACTCAATTGCAAAAGCATAAGTTCATAAAATGACTGTAAGCCGCTACTGGTTTTTAAAGTTTACATTTGTTTCTTTGTTTTTGTAAAGTTACTATATGTTTTTCTCTGTTGTATAAGTGATTTAAGTGAAAATTTGTGTTGTTTGAGGAAAACTTTCATCATAAATTTCTATTGTGTCAAAATAAAATATTGCCTTTTCTCAGTAAAATTGTGACTTTATTTAGCCAAAAAGTGTAAATTGGAAAAAACTCGTATTCTTCCAATCTAGTAACTGAAATCAATATCTCTATAGAGATTCCATGTCGCACAAGACATATAAAATCTGAATATATCTTGGAAATTTAATCAAACATCATTTACTCGTTTATTACCGTTTAATAAGCTCACAATCTTAAAGAAGGACTCTTAAAATTTGTCATCAGACATATCGTAAAACTGCAATTTGATCCTTTTATCCGAATAAAGCCAACGTCCATGTCAAGAGACGTTGTAAAACACATAAATCCCGTAAAGTTATGTTCGGATTTAAATGGAAAACTTGCAGCAGGAAACGCCTGAACTTACGGGAAGACATCAGGAAACCTTTTTGAAAAAATTTACATTTTTGTATAAAAAACGTTTATTTTTTTTAGGTTCAATTGTCCTTTTATAACATAAACCATAAAAATAGCACTTTTGTGTTATAAAGCAAAAAGCATTTTTCCACCGGAATAAAAAAAAATAAGAATATTGCAGCCACACATAGTTAAAAAGAAGGGACACTTGTGGGCTTTTAAGGGCCTCTTTGCCGTACACGAGTACTTCCGGTTTTACGGTCATATAAAGGGTTTTTAGTATCATGAATAAATTTGAAAAGGTGTCACGTTTAGAGGCCACGAACGACCAGGAAACAGTGCAAAACCTGACAAACAATATCAATTCTCGTTTCGGACCGTTCTAGCCATATGATGATCCCTTTTTTGCCTTAAACAGGTGCGTTTTATCGCTATGTTACCCCAACAGTTCGATTATCATAAAACGTCATTTCGTTGGTAGATTTTATGCGTTTCCTTGTCTGCGTGTCTGTTTAACACATCGAAAAACATGTTTAAATAAAAAAGTCACGTCGACAAATGTGTATTAAAGTTTCCAGACAAGCAGAGCGACAAAAACAACAGTGGAAAAAATGTGAAACGGATAAAAACGAATGTAAAGAAGAGATTGAAATGCAGTCCATCATCATCATTGCGGTCAATAGTAATTACTGTAGGCGTCTTAAGTTCGTTGGTCATTGGCTGAGGGTCAAGGGCGTTATAAAAAGAAATAATTAATAACTATATTAGACACGCCCAAGGGCTATTTTTTCCTTTTGAAGCTCAACTAGTAGTTTGATAAAAGAACCTTATGTACGGGGTAGATCAATCTATTCTTTATTTCTTATTACTTTATAATTCACATTCAAAATATACAGGCTGTCCCAGAAAAAACGCCTCCAGCTATAACTGTTATTTATGAACCAATTTCGATGAACTAAAAATTAAATAAAACAATATTGTTCAGAGCACTAAATAGCGGCATCAAAGTTGATTTTCTTAAACCTCAACTTGTGTTTTAGGTACCAATTTTAGAATTTTAAATAGAACCACGTATTTTTTCTACCTATTTTTAAGAGATTTTATTTTTCCGATTTCAATGATGTATGACAAGCTAATGTCAAAATAATTAAAAAAAAATTAATAATTTTAAATTTTATGTATACGAATTAATTTTTTTTTATTTGACATTTGCAAATAACAAGTTTCAGTTCTTGGGTTTTAATACATTATAGTTTTTTATTATTTGACAATTTTGAAAAGTGTCAGATTAAGTTAAAATTGATTCAAAATGAATAATGAAGTTACAGATATGCTTAAAGCATATCAACGCTTGAAAGGAAAAAAGTCGTAATCGACAAATATGTCATTTGTAGTTAGAGCGCATTAAAGTGGGAATTTCTTTCTTTAACCTATGTAACTTAAATTTTTTTTTTATTTTCTTAATTTAAATTATCACAGAAAAGTAAAACACATCAAAAGTTGCAGAAAAAAACAGTAACAAAAATTCAATGCTTCTGCAATTTTCCATACAGATATTATTCATTATTCAATTTGAATTCATTTTAATTTAATCTTACAATTTATTAAAATTATTAAATGTATTAAAACCCAAAGAATTGAAAGTTGTCAATTTGTAAATGTTAAATAAAAAAAATTACTTCGTACTCATAAAATTTAAAGTTTTTAATTTTTTTATGTAAAAATTATTTTGACATTAGCTTTGCCATACATCATTAAATTCGGAAAAATAATGTCTCTTAAAAAAATGTAAAAAAATACGTGGTCCTATTTAAAATTCTGACGTTGATACCTGAAGCAGAAATTGAGGTTTAAGAAAATCAACATTGACGCCGTTATTTAGTAGTCTGAACAATATCGTTTTCTTTGGTTTTTAGTTCATTAAAATCGATTCATAAATAACTGAGTTATAGCTCGGAACGTTTTTTCTGGGACAGTCTGTATATCATGTTTAGACACATACCATATGACTATTGAAAAATTTGTTAAAAGCATAAACTTTTAGAAAGGCCTCAGTCTAAGACCTGATTTCAATTTTATAGAGGACACCAGAAGAATCACAGTGCTTTCATAAATGATTACAAACCACGTGACCCAGATCATTTATTTTTATAATTTTGGTAATTTTAAGATACAATTTACACATATTTCTGTCGAAAGAATTTTTAAAAGCATAGGAAGCACTTTTGGCATGATGATTGTTACTCCTAATAGCATGTCTTACTTTTGGTAGTGGAACTTCTTTTTAAATCTGTTACAGAAATCGTTCATTACAATTCTTTGTCAATTTCAATTAGCGTATCTTTGTTTGCCAATGATTTCAGTCACGTTATTTTCAATCGTCTGTGAAGACCTAGAAGCTCTTCTTTATGATACTTAAGCGATAAATGAGTGTATAATTTTATACGGAAAAGCACTCAGACAATAGGAAAAACGTCACTGATCAAAGGAAACCTACATCAATTATTTCGCAATTGCCATTTTAATCATAGTCAAACTTTCATCAAGGTCTCGTTAATTAAGATGTTGAATGGTCGTCTGGTAATTAAAACTGTTAATTAGAGATGGCTATGAAACAAAATAAAAATATGACGGTGAAAAATGTCCATGCTGGTTTTTATTTCGATCGACAAATTACTAAAACAGAAAAAAATCGTAAAATTTAACGCGTAACACCCATTAACCGGTAACGAATGGTCTTTGTCGAGCTTTTTACGGGGACTTTTTTCCCTTGAATTATTCATGAAACCAATATGGGCGCGAATCTACGCGACCTCTCCCATGTCCCACGTTATAATCCCAGGATAACGTACTCTATTGTTTTAGTTCCATCCATTGAGGAGATAAAAACCTAGATAATTAAACGTTTTAAGAAGGATAAAAACGTGTAGGAGAACTGAAATAAACCCGTAGAAAATAATGTATGTGTTTTTTGGACTAACTCAGGAAAATTGTGTTGCAATTTTCGTTTTTCTGAAGAAAATAGTTTATCGTTTTTTTGTTGAAAGTTTTTCTCGCGTCATATCCAGAAAGTTGTCGTTTCCTCTTGCATGTCTTCCATTTAAATGCGAAAATAACATTGCAGCATTCATATTTCTTGCAGCTTGTTCAGACGCTTGTCGTGGCTTTAATCTTTAAAAAAGATCAATTTCCTGGTATGTATATTTTTAGGAAATTAGACGTGGGAATGCATTACTTAATTAATCTATAATACTGCTGATTTAGATATTGCAAACAGTTTTCCATTGTCAGTCATACATCAACGTCAACACAGAATGACGGTCTGAAGGCTCCTGTTATCTTTAAGATTTTCCAAAAGCTATAATTTAGAACGGATAATTCTCAATATCAACACTATCTGATTCAGCATTTGATCCCGTAACGTTACCCTACCCTGTATATCGCCATATGTTCAGTAAAACTAAAAATATTCTTCAATTTCCATTACAAAAAATCTTCAGTTGGTTTCATAATCGATAAAAAATTACAAAGAATAATCGTTACTTCCTGGAGATCTTAACAATCACGATTCGAAAATACTGTCTGAACGCGTTCCCTGATTGTGTATGTAAACAAAATTCTCAAGAGTAACCAATAAATTTATGCAAGAACCTACCAAGGAATATGTTTGTGTTTTGGCTGCGCCAATGGTGAAAGTCTTGTTGTTGACATGTTTATTAAATCCTGCGATAATAGACAGAAGAGTATCTTTGTGGTGGTCCATGAAAAGACGAAGAAAATGAATGTGTTATCTATAAAGGAAGAAAATTAAACTTGTTATCAACGCGGAGCCTTTCACCTTCAGGCAAAATGTGGAATTTTATCGCAGATTCATTTCAGATAAAGTTTTAACGACCAGCAGCAACGGAGGTCATGAAGAATGTCTGTCATTCGACCACTATGAGCACGAACAAGAACTAATTTATCAGATTACAATGCCATTGCAAACTACTACTGGAAAACTGGAAAATAAGTACATTCGAACCCATGTGGTTTTACTTTAAATTAACCATTTCCAACTGAAAACGACCTGCTAAAATAACATGATAATGGCACTGCCTTGGCCATTCTTAAATTGTCCATTAAAGTAACGGATAGTCGTCGTCCACGACCCAGGGACAGATGCCCCATTCAATGACTAAATAAGGCGCGAACACGACAAAACGAAAAAGTATACAAAATGACCGTTTTCACTCTACACACACACCGAGTGTACGTGAATGGGTTGCCACAAACTTTTCGTTAAGAAAAAAATTGAAGTATTTTGGTCATCTGGACTGGCATGACGACCTGGTCTGTTTTTTTTTGTTGATGGGTCTGTCTCTTACAGATTTAGATTGCGAAACACCGGGCCAACAGTCGATGACCCTTTTGTTGCGTGTATACCGAGCGTTTCAAATATAAGCGATATTTCTTTGAGTAATTGTTCAATATTTTTTTTATTGAGAAACTACAGTGTCTGAATTGCGTGATGTTTGAAGAATGGTTTTCACACGTTTGTTAATTCCATAAGAAATACTATCTAGTGACCGTCAAGCATTACACATCTGGAAATTAAATTTACAAGGTTATCTCTCAAATGATACCACTTAAGAACTGTGAAATTCAAAATTGTCCACAAATCAGATGGATAAAATTATATTTAAAGGTGAAAGTTTCTTTTTGACTCCATTATAGCCAGAAGACAAATAGGGCATAATTAAATCGTGTTTGGCACAAATGTTATTTAGGGATTTATCAATTTTTGATTTCATGTCCTTTCCTTTTCAATTCTATATTTGCCACTTTTTATCTCTAAAAGTAATAGGTTGTCTAGAAAATCTTTTCTTTTTTTTATAAAATTGAAAGTTTATTCTTTTGCACAAAGAAAACACATTAGTCTGTTTATATGTACGAGTATATTGTCAAATTTTGTTTAATAATGAGTTGCCATTTCTCAGGCAATTTTGTAATTTCATTTTTATAACATTTTTGGTTTCTACAAACAAAAAATGAAAAAAGAATTTTTTAGACAGCGGAAGAGGTAGAAATCAGAAAGGTTTGATATATAAGATAGATAAGGCAATAAGAATTATAGTAACAATANGTATAAGTAGGAGCCAAATTAGCAATTTATTTCAATTTTTTATTTAAAGAAACTATCATTGAGCAATTTTCATTAAAGTGTATTGATTTTTGCAAAAGTTACTAAAGTTAACCTTACCTTACATTATCTCACTCTGTATAATGTACAGTCTAAAGAGATGAAGTGTTTCTTCACTTCAGTTTAGTTCGTTGAGCAATATGAAAAAGAATAACACTTCTATTGAATCATTTTATTTCTTTTGTCATACCCTCTGCATCTGAAAACACCGCCACCGTAATCTTTTCAATAGAAGGAATAAGTTTCTCTTTTTTCAAAGTTGGCGATGTTTTCTGCTTCCACTCTAAACTTTGTAAAACAAAAAATTGATCAATAAATAAAGGGATGTTAAATCCCTATTTCCATGAACAAAGTGTAAAGCTATAAAACCGCATACTTGTACTCATACCGTTAACCCATATGTAACGCCTCGTGTATCTCCTCGGAAACTACTGTACTAGATTCAAAGAACATCTTCGAAGACAAAATAAATCTTCTCTCAGTGGGTGTCTTAAAATTTCATTTATTCATTGCAACACTTGCCTCATCCGAAAATATGAAAAATGATATGATTCTTCATCATTTGTTGTGCATAGAAATGAGACTTGAATATCATCAGTAGTTTCCCAATAACAAAATCTCTAATTTTGAATTCTATAAATCGCTATAATTCATTTGTACCAATGGATTCCATTTCTTCAGTTATCAGTTATCGAGTAATAAATGGAAATGTGTTCATCAGAAATCTGAGAGCTGTCAGTGTTTTCTTCATGCTTTCTTAAACTCGTGTTTTCTCGAGGTGTAAACAAAATTAACGCTGATAGAAATGAAAGGGTCAAGGATTGGTTGTCTTGCATTTGTTTCATTTGCGTAATCATAAATAAATTCGTCAAGTTAGACAGAGATACCAGGGAATGACGTTGATTTTTCTTCTTGCGATTCTGACATTGAGCTCAGGTCTTTCTTGTAAATAATTATGAAGAGAATTATTCAATCGTTGCGTCTAGATCGTCGTTTACAGGTTTATCTCATACCAGAGGGTATCTTTAACAAAGTTTTTGATATTTTTTTAATTAATAGTTAATAATGATCAAATTAATAAAATTTTCTTTTAAAATCAGCATGAATAAAGAAAATGTATAAAAAATAAATAAAACAGCACTCTTTAATGTACTATTGTACCAGTTTATATGTGAATCTAACCCAAGTGGCACTAATAGATCACTATATTATTCTTGAATTCAACTTGATTAACTTTTGTAACTGCTTATAAGGACAATTCGCTTATTAAATGTCATCTTGTTTATCGCCAATTAGCATTGTTTCAATCAAAATGATCAACTTTAACAATGGGGAGTAATCAGATAAAGATCATTCTGAAATGGCTTGATGGTCTATTATTTATTTCAAAACTCGTTTGATTAATATTTCATATAATAAGTACCTCTTCGAATAATAAATTCGAAAAGAGTTTTTATTAACTTAATCGCTTGTTTAAATACAATAAATAAAGACGAGAGGAATTTCTAAATGTTATATAACGGCATGCGAATTGAAGATGTTGTTCAATTGAAAATTGTTTCAATGAAATTTTATAGCTGATAATTATTAACATACATTAACCAGGAAAGTTTTTAAAAAACTTTTTGTTCCTTTATTATCTTTACCTTTATTTTATTTATAAAGAAGGATTGTTGTTACATACAGCAAATGAAATTATACAATTGGCTGCAATTTTCCTGAGGTCTTTCACCTGGTGAAGACGACCGATAAATTGTCCTCTCTAAGGCGAAATAGACACTAAACGCCTAATAAGGCGGTACTGCTTCTTGTTTACTCTTTGCCATTTCAAAGGGAATGCTGCTGCTGTTGTTGATGTTGAAGAATAGGCATAGAAAAAATCTTGAGATGGTGATGGTTTTTTTTCGGATGTGATTCTTGTAAGATAAACCTCTCTTTTTCGCGAAGCAACGGATAAATCAAACGAAATTAATTTAATACGAGAGAAATACTTGAAAGGAAAAATTATTATGGCTCGCACATAAATGGGAATTTTAGTTTGAAGCTTTGTGGAAATGGAATGGGGAATTGTAATTTAGGAATATCAGCCGACAATGGGGTCCTAATGCTAAACGAAGGGCTCGAGAACGAGGTCAGAACGCCTTTCATTCTTAATTGTTTCAGATCAAAATCAAGCACTTTTTTCCAATGTCATTTAGAACACTTTGAAAAGTTTGATCTAATATTGGAAAAAGTTTTGAAAGACGAATATGGCAACTTTTTATTAGAGTATTGTTGAAATAAGTAAGAAATTGGTTAGAGAAGAAAACATTTGATTCTTTTGAGTACCTTAATAAAGAAAACTTCCTTAATCCTATCAATCCTTACTAGTACTACACTCTTGAAAAAGAACATCATCCTAACCATAAGCTCCACAACTAAACAATTGATACATACATTTTAATGTTTGTCATTTCATTACCCCAGACTATTTATTTCTATTTTTCAATTCCTATAATTCACTGTTACATTACAAGTAAATAGTCATTACCAAATAGTTTCATATGAACTAATATATCACGTATAATCGTTTCAGTCAGAAACATTCGTATGTTAATTTAATGAATTCCACTTGCAATCATTCTTTATTTAATTTTTTAGATATTGTAGTTTAAGTTTCTAGTTTTAAGTTTATGCATTGTATACAGTGAGGACAAAAAGTCTGGAATAATTTGATTTAAAATTCAGGGGTTTGTTTTTTGAAAAAACGCTCGGACTCATCGATTTTTATTTTTGGATGCGGTTTTTCTGATGGTAAATCCATTTATACAAAGTAACCAAAAACCAAGTTACGATCACTAACTGTATTTTTTTAAATGGAAACCTGTATATTTTATTTAATTTTTGAATTCTCCTTCAAATTTTAAGTATGTTTCATGTATCATGTCCTATATCTGAACTCAACAGTTACAGAAATATTAACGATTGAAATTACATATGATTATATCTATAGTCCGTTTATTATAAAAGCAGACTGACGTCACAAATAAGAATAAATTGTTGCCAAATAACAAATATAGTTTTATCTTTGTTTGTTGCAATGCAATTTGTGCGCCTAATTACCCCGTTTTAACCCGAGACGTTCCAAAACTATGTCCGATTTGGCAACAACGCGTGTTATTTGTGTGATGACGTAAGTCTGCTTTTATAATAAATGGACTATATATGTTTTGATAGCTATACGTATGTCAAACGTAAATTTCTACCGATATTCATATGTAATTTCAATCGTAAATATTTCGATAACTGTTGACTTTAAGTATAGAACATGATACATGAAACATACTTAGAATTTGAAGGAGAATTCAAAAATGAAATAAAATATACAGGTTTCCATTTGAAACAATAAAGTTAGTGGTCGTAACTTGGTTTTTGGTTATCCTGTATACATGGATTTACTATCAGAAAAACCGCATCCAAAAATAAAAATCGATGGGTCCGGGCGTTTTTTCAAAAAACAAACTCCTGAATTTTAAAGCAAATTAATCCAGCCTTTTTATCCTCACTGTATAAATGTCCTAAGATTTTGCTTTTCTTGTCGTCTGAAAACTTGAAAATTGACAGTCAGTTGGTGAAAAGTTTGACAAGTTCGGTGAGTGT
The DNA here is from genome assembly GCA_013372445.1 of Hypothenemus hampei. Lineage (NCBI taxonomy): Eukaryota > Metazoa > Arthropoda > Insecta > Coleoptera > Curculionidae > Hypothenemus > Hypothenemus hampei. The sequence goes on along the minus strand of JABRWK010000217.1, from coordinate 49,824 downwards.
TTCACGGTCTATATCACTTAAACTTACAGTGTTGGATGACGAAGAGTAATATAGGTTATTGAATAGTACTTTTCTGTCGCGGTAGTTTCATCTGAATTGACGAATGACCATTATATATTCATTGTTCAGTTTGGATTTTATAATGAGGTTTCAAGCTTTGTTACGATTCAACCATTGAACTCATGGTTTACGAATTTGTGCAGACCCAATTTTCATTACAAGTTTAAATCCAATTAATAAACGACTTGATTCCTTGAAGAGCAGATAAGAAAGCGATTACTCCTGAAACCCACATACGCCCAGTTCGCCGTGTTTCCTCATTTTTCTTTATCGTACAAGTGGTTAGAAATAACTATGCATGATACTCTAACGAGTATTGTTAGCGTATCATCATTGTTAGAGTATCACTTGTAACTTTAAAAGCAATATCCCGATATTCTACTTTTCCTATATCGAAGTGCAATTGTGTTGAAAATATAAATTACTGCCAGATACAGCAACTAGATCACTCTGTATATAAATAGTCACGCTAACCGATCAGGTATTTAATTTACGAATGTATCGATACCAAGGTATCATTATCACCCTTCTAAACTTGTGTGATGCATCACCCCTTAAATAAATTACTTTTTCTTCCAAAAAAAAGACGATACCGCAACCTGCGTAACGACGTCTTTTGTTGCACCTCCCTGACAGCAAAAAGAAACCCGAAATCGGACACTGCTCGAATACAACAAAAGCGAGTTTAGTTATCGGAAAGCTATAAGTTTACTTCTCACGTTTTCACTCCGGTTAATGATTAAAAGTCGTCAGAAATTCAATACTAGACACTCAGACCGGTGGGTATTTATACACACATACATACGTACATAGAAATTTAAGAAAATTTATTCGGAACACCGTCAAGAGAAAATGAAGATTGGATATAAATATCGTCAGGGTGCTAGAGAATTTAAATCTCGAACGCGGCATAAATATTTTATGAAGTTCAAGTGCAAAATCCTGGAAATAAGCGAGATTTTTGTTTAAATTTCGTCGTTTACATTCGGCCGCTTGAACGCGAAAACACTGGGTAATATTATATTTTTGTTTGTTCCCGTGTTATTAAAGATGCAGATGATTCCTGGTGAAGGGACCCAGTGATTTACATAACTGGTTGTTCCAGTGAACATGTACAATGCGAAGATAACAATGCCCTTTGTGGGGAACCTTTTTTTTCTATGAAAAAATCAACGGTCATTTTCCCCTTTAACGGGGTTTAAACGAAGTGTTTTTATCTTTTTTGGGGGAGAGAATGACGAAGATATAGTTTCCCACTAAACGTGATTACAGAGTTTAAACATCCATGTTTATACATAAAAGTACATTACTAATTTTTTAACAAATGTGGAAAAATTGATATAATTTAATTGTATCAACTCATATTAGTGTCGTGGTCAGTGACTGGTTTGCTAGTATTTTATAATTCTGATAAATTGTCAGACGTTTTAGCATTTTCAACATTACCCTATCAATTTACAACAGGATAAGGATTTGGAGATTATGCCGGCCACTGGAAAAAAAATTCTTGCACCAGCTTATGGCATTTTTGAATATTATTGCTTCCAGTCTTTTACATTTTCTTTTACCGATAACTTTTATAACATTTTATATAATACCTTGCCTAAATGATTTTTTCCTGAGGTAGGTCGACCACTATTCTTAAATACCATCATGGTAATATTGTATAACCCAATTTACGTTTGACCATGAAAACAAGAAACGTACGTTAATGGGTTTAAAAACGGTCCTCCATGCTCTTTGAAAGAGTCACGGACTGCGATTTTGACGTGTTTAAAAGTTTTATTTCATTTTAAGAGCCCGATGTCAAGATCTCCTGGTGGTCTGAGCCATTACTTCTGTGAAAAATTCCGAAAAACCTGTTACCGACAATTTGGTGATCTGATATCGTCGTCAGGAGGATCATGACGATGTCGTGGCCTTCCACGGTTATCATTTTTAAAATCGTATCTCATACGAAAGAGAACCGTAAGTTAGTAAGTCCTGCCTTCAAACTTTCCGGTTATTAAATTTTGTATTACTTTGTTATTGCCGAAGAAATAGGTATTCTTTGAAAAAATATTCATTTTTTTTGAGAAAAATTTCTAAGTTATCAATCAGGAATGAGGTACATAAGACAGAAGTTCTTGTCCAAGTGTAAGAGTACTAAACTGTAACAGTCTGCTAAATATTAGCAAACACAGTCTAGCTACGTGATATTCTGAAGTGAGCAACGGCTGCAATTGTAAGAATTCTAGCACGAATATGGCCTTTCGAACATTGCTAAACTAATTAAATATCTAATAGTGTGAACTGAAATATGCACTTTTTTAATCTGATAAAAAAGTGATTGCAGCGTTCTTGAAGTACAATGATGAATTCTTAAAACCGTCAAATATTGCTCATTTTTTCCATTTGTGACCTTTCATTCTCCTTGTCCAGGTAATCTGCAGTATTCACCAAGCTAACAGACGGCTGAAGTACTCCTAGATGATGAGCTACGTATCGTTGAAAACAACCTTCTTTGGTAAGAGGAATGACTCACATAGAATCACTGCGATTTAAAGAGGTTACATGAATAAAGATGCTTCGATAAAATTTGTGTTCTTTGGCATACTTACATTACAGCCCTCGTAGCTTTAATCCAGCTTATTTTGGCCGAATTTTTCATCCTTTCGTTTTTGGTACTATTGTTATTTCATCATTTTATAATTACTTACCTTTAAAAAATATCCTTTCAAACCTTAAACGTTATATTATTCAATACAAATGACTATTATCGGTTCAAATCGTAATAAATAATTAATCATCAGGCTTTAAACCGACCTCAGTCACGCCATTCAATAAAATTTGGCCTTGAAATGTCAATAAGAACATTGCCTCATAGTTCTGTGGCTTCATTTCCTTGGAAAGAAGCTCTTTAAATGTCGTTTATTACGTCAGAAGTTAATAAACAAATTAATGATAGCTTAGAACTGGAACGGCTTTTTTCAAATAAGTTGTTAAGCTATTTTCTTGGTTGAATGCATTTCTTTTGTGAAAAATCAGTTTCAACACCTTTCCGATGTAACGTGCAGCTAAAATAAATAACAATCTTGTAGACGTCCCCCAGGTACCTGGTGAAAAAGACTAATTATCCGTGCGAGAAATACTTCATTCCTAAAGCGCAACAGCTGCTACTCCTGCAAAATTATTTCTGTACCATATTTAACTTCTTGTACTTGACATTCGACGAGTTACACCACAACGACCAAGGAGGAAATCCTCTCACGAAGATGATATTTACTCGTTTATTTATATCAACGTTATTCAGATAGATACATTCGAGTCTAGACATCTTGAGCTCAGATAATGTTCTGCTGTTCACTTTTTTTTCTTTTCATTTACTCGATTAAATTAACCGTTAAATGACACTTAACGACAAGGGCCCTATAATTCGATTAAGTAGCTCGCTGTATCAAATTTGTTTTAATTGACGGATGTGTCATGTTGTTTTCTGTCCTTTCAAGCACCTGTTACTATTACACTACTACATCTGCTAATTTAGCAACTGGAAAGACCGTTAATTTTTCTCTATTTTCTGCAGAAAATTTCAGAGATATATATACACAGATATACACCCTCTGTCTCATAAATAACCAGAATAGCGTTAGAAAAAGGTAATTAGTTGCTCCATCCATCTACAGACAATCGCTTTGTGAAAAATAAATCTTGCTTAACATTCTGTCAAAACTTGAAGATATTTCATTCTTTTGAAGCCAAGATATTTAACATTACGTGATAGTGATTTGAGCGACTCGATCGAAAAAAATCATAAAATTTTGATGAAAAAATTGATTTCTTGACGAAAGTATCAATTTGCTCGTATATTTTTCAGAACATTCACCTAATTTATCCCTTATAACTATTTTTTATTCTCTAAATTACATTTGACGATGAAAGCAACCCGTTTTTCTTGAATTGAAGGCATTTAACATTCGTCGATTACTGACAAATGAAACAATTTTTCCTTTTTTTGTGGTATAATAATGAATCTAGTTTGCATAAGACTCATAATTCCTAATAAAACCAACAACTTTAAATATTTTTTATTATAGTTTTCACTGTGAACATGATAAGTCTAAAAACAGATCCCAACTCGATTCGGAATTACTGCCATTTCATTGTCTTCAATTCTATGATATCCAGGTACCCATTACAAAATGACGGAAGCTTTTGAATATTAGTGCAAATGTATGTTGTATAGATTCTACCATGTAGGTACAGGTTGTGATTGCCATAATCTCGATTTGACTGTGATGTGTTGCTCCTGGGTTTCCAGATGCGACTGAATCGTTCGCAAAATGTTGTAAGTGTTTCCGAAAATTGCAAAACTTCCGTCAATATTTACGTCTACAAGGTGTCCATTTTATGTCGCGGTCTTGTATTATGACTAAACCATGGCTATAAAAATCTGAAGAAATTCACATAAATCTTTACCAATTTGATCTACCTCTAGAAAATATTTTCAACTTTATGGCACTTCCGGTTATACTGGAAGAAGCGATCAACTTTCTTATTTTAAATNTTCAATGCCATCCATTTTTCGTCACCAGTTATAAATCTTTTTAAAAATGGATCGTTTTTGTATCTTTTTAACAGCAAATCACAGACATTGATTCACTGGTTTGATGAAATGAACTTCTTTAAACTCACATTTTATTCACAGTTATTTTTGACACATTTGATAATGTAACGTATGATTCCGCCACATTCAGGATCTTCAATTGGTCTTCATCGATATCAGATCGCCTATAAAAGCGCGATGCATCGTCAAGACAAAAATTTCTTGAATGAAATTTCAAACCAATTTTGGCAAATGGGTTCTGTTAGTGCATCTGCGCCTTAAAATGCAAATGTCTTTTCAAGAGCTCTTGAAGCGTTTTTACCTTTTTTAAAAAAATATAATAAGAGGTGTCGAAACTGTACGTTTTGTTTTGTCATTTTTAAAATTTTTACCGAAGAAACAAGAAGCAATAAATCCATTCAAATATTTTACAAAAAATAAACAATAATGTCTAGTTTGAAAAAAAATTACATTTTGATGGCACTTATGAAAAGAAAAAAATTATTCTGAAGCCTCCTAAGAGAAAGAAACGAAAGAATTTTCCAGACAACCTAATGGAAAGAACCATTTTTAAAGAGTTTAAACTGAATTTAAAATGTCAATGCGAAATATCTACATGTGTACATTAAAATTTAAAGAGGAATTTTCAACTTGGAACTTCCCAAAGCTTCTTTCGAAGGTCCAAAGTAATAGAAATCACATGGGCATACAGGGTGATTTATTAACAATGGAACTTGAAATACAACAGATAACAAATATTGAATTGATGATTATTTGCCGAACATGTTTTATTTGAAGTTTGATGGTTTAGGAAATATAAGACGTTAGATTTACGTAGATTATACATTCTAAAAATTAAAAAGATGATAAAATCTTTATATCCTCAGAATTAAATTAAGTACATAAATTGCATAGATTCAAACAATCAGATATTATTGATGAAAAACTTATAAAATAAAAATTTTTAATACAAAGATCTCATAAAAGATGACTTCCAATACAATTTACAATACACGGTGGCCAATCGAAAACAAAGCAAAGACATCTTAAAATGTTTAAAGGCATTAAAAAAAAAACGCCTGATTTACGTTTTAAGGGGAGCATTTTTATTTGCCGACTCTGATTTCACAGCACCAACTTTTCTTCTAACCTTTCTAGCCTTTCTAGGGGTTAGAGCAACCCTTAAAATTAAAAGGAAAAAGGAATTCAAGTCGCACATCATTTTAAAGCCGTTGAAATTCTCTATGTAATGGAGCTAAATATTTTAAGTTTAAGACGACGTTGATGTAGAAATGAGGCTTTAAAATAAAGTGAAAACTCTAAATGTGAATATTATGTACAACAAGTAAAAATGTTTAAAATTATTTTTGATGTTACCTCACTTCAAGGGCAGTTTTATCGATACACTCAATTTGCGAAAAATTTAATCTTAATGCGTCCATTGTATGTTACATGTATGTAAAAAAATAGTAAGAATTTCTGTTCAAACTGGTAAGCTTGTGATCCAACTTGAAATAATTAAAATTTTTTTTTTTTTTAAATTTTATTCACATAAACAACATAAAACATTTACTCATAAAAAACGAATTTTGGAATTGATAGTGATCGTAACAAATACTGTTCTCTATTTCGTTTCCCATTTCTTTTTGTTGAAATTTCTCGTGCGTGTATTGAGAAATTAGTAAAACAATTCACTCAACAGCTGAAAAGGGTGGAGAGACCATAATCATTGTTCTTTTCTTCGGAAATAATGAATGTGTCAATAGAATAGCTAAGACATTTAACCAATGCTACAAAAACAAACAGTTCCCATAAATACATACTAGAATTAATTCAAAAATTTTGAGATATTAGTTCTGTAGCTGACACAAAGAATATGATAGCAAACTCCCTAATAAATAAACTCACTGACGGAAAATTCGAAAGGATTAAAAGTAGGATTTTCTTTTAATTGTGGTATAAGATTAGTACTTTAAGAAGTTTGTTATATCGATAAACCACCATTGACGTTTGGAATTCATCAAAAATTGTTTTAAACATTTTTACGTAACGAATACACCATTTACCGTTAGAGGATTTAGTTTATTTCAAAATCCTATTTTTACGTTGCTGTCACCTTCAAGTTTCAAAAATTTAGATCCATTGCGTAGGAAATTTCAAGAGCTATAAAATGATATACCACTTGACCCCTCTATTCATTTAAGATTATAGAGATCGATCTTATTCTTTGAATGGGTTTAATATTTTAGAATTAGAAATAGCAAATAACAAATTCCCCCATAAAATGTAGGTCGATTGGCCGAAACGTTTCCTTAAAAAATAATTTTAAGTATATACACTAGAATTCCTCCATTTCGTATTGAATTAACCTTCCTATATATTACACCTTTTTTATTTAAAATACATAAAAAACATACATTTTAATTGCAAAAAAAATTACTGACGGACAAAAAATTACATACTGTTATTATTATAAATTTACATAGTTACAGGTCCTTAAACATATTCAAAGTACTGTAAATGGTTCTTTCTACAACGCTGTTCTAAATTGTCCACTCCTACCCCCTTGTTAACTTTTTAATGGATGCATTTTTTCAAAATTCCAAAAGAGGCCTTAACTGAGACAAAAAATACATCTTTTGACCATCTTGTTTCATCATAAATGTTTACCCATTTAGCCGTGAGGCTAAAAGGGTCATTTTTTTTAATGGAACCATGGGTCAAGTGACATATCAAATTGAAGGTTCTTCAAAACTACATTTAAGGGTGTAATTAGATTTTCAATTTATATACATATAGGGTACTAAATAGATACAGGATGTTAGGGAAAGCACTTTTGTAAATTTAACTAACGATTAAGGACGTCATTTCCAAGAAAAAAATTCTTTACAATATGTATCAAAAACCTAATAGTTTTTGTAAAAAAAACTCTAAATTTTTGAATTTTTGTTTGTTTGTCATTTTTTTTTTCAAAAATTAATCGATAAATTTAAAATTTAATTACACCCCAAGAGCAGTTTTGAAAGACCTTTAATTTAACATGCCACTTGACCCATGGTTCCATTAAAAAAATGGCCCTTTTGACCTCAAGGCTAAATGGTAAACATTTATCATCAAACAAGATGGTCAAAAGATGTATTTTTTGTGTTATTTAAGGCCTCTTTTGGAATTGTGAGGGGGTAGGGGTGGACAATTTAGAACAGCACTGTATAAGTAGGAGCCAAATTAGCAATTTATTTCAATTTTTTATTTAAAGAAACTATCATTGAGCAATTTTCATTAAAGTGTATTGATTTTTGCAAAAGTTACTAAAGTTAACCTTACCTTACATTATCTCACTCTGTATAATGTACAGTCTAAAGAGATGAAGTGTTTCTTCACTTCAGTTTAGTTCGTTGAGCAATATGAAAAAGAATAACACTTCTATTGAATCATTTTATTTCTTTTGTCATACCCTCTGCATCTGAAAACACCGCCACCGTAATCTTTTCAATAGAAGGAATAAGTTTCTCTTTTTTCAAAGTTGGCGATGTTTTCTGCTTCCACTCTAAACTTTGTAAAACAAAAAATTGATCAATAAATAAAGGGATGTTAAATCCCTATTTCCATGAACAAAGTGTAAAGCTATAAAACCGCATACTTGTACTCATACCGTTAACCCATATGTAACGCCTCGTGTATCTCCTCGGAAACTACTGTACTAGATTCAAAGAACATCTTCGAAGACAAAATAAATCTTCTCTCAGTGGGTGTCTTAAAATTTCATTTATTCATTGCAACACTTGCCTCATCCGAAAATATGAAAAATGATATGATTCTTCATCATTTGTTGTGCATAGAAATGAGACTTGAATATCATCAGTAGTTTCCCAATAACAAAATCTCTAATTTTGAATTCTATAAATCGCTATAATTCATTTGTACCAATGGATTCCATTTCTTCAGTTATCAGTTATCGAGTAATAAATGGAAATGTGTTCATCAGAAATCTGAGAGCTGTCAGTGTTTTCTTCATGCTTTCTTAAACTCGTGTTTTCTCGAGGTGTAAACAAAATTAACGCTGATAGAAATGAAAGGGTCAAGGATTGGTTGTCTTGCATTTGTTTCATTTGCGTAATCATAAATAAATTCGTCAAGTTAGACAGAGATACCAGGGAATGACGTTGATTTTTCTTCTTGCGATTCTGACATTGAGCTCAGGTCTTTCTTGTAAATAATTATGAAGAGAATTATTCAATCGTTGCGTCTAGATCGTCGTTTACAGGTTTATCTCATACCAGAGGGTATCTTTAACAAAGTTTTTGATATTTTTTTAATTAATAGTTAATAATGATCAAATTAATAAAATTTTCTTTTAAAATCAGCATGAATAAAGAAAATGTATAAAAAATAAATAAAACAGCACTCTTTAATGTACTATTGTACCAGTTTATATGTGAATCTAACCCAAGTGGCACTAATAGATCACTATATTATTCTTGAATTCAACTTGATTAACTTTTGTAACTGCTTATAAGGACAATTCGCTTATTAAATGTCATCTTGTTTATCGCCAATTAGCATTGTTTCAATCAAAATGATCAACTTTAACAATGGGGAGTAATCAGATAAAGATCATTCTGAAATGGCTTGATGGTCTATTATTTATTTCAAAACTCGTTTGATTAATATTTCATATAATAAGTACCTCTTCGAATAATAAATTCGAAAAGAGTTTTTATTAACTTAATCGCTTGTTTAAATACAATAAATAAAGACGAGAGGAATTTCTAAATGTTATATAACGGCATGCGAATTGAAGATGTTGTTCAATTGAAAATTGTTTCAATGAAATTTTATAGCTGATAATTATTAACATACATTAACCAGGAAAGTTTTTAAAAAACTTTTTGTTCCTTTATTATCTTTACCTTTATTTTATTTATAAAGAAGGATTGTTGTTACATACAGCAAATGAAATTATACAATTGGCTGCAATTTTCCTGAGGTCTTTCACCTGGTGAAGACGACCGATAAATTGTCCTCTCTAAGGCGAAATAGACACTAAACGCCTAATAAGGCGGTACTGCTTCTTGTTTACTCTTTGCCATTTCAAAGGGAATGCTGCTGCTGTTGTTGATGTTGAAGAATAGGCATAGAAAAAATCTTGAGATGGTGATGGTTTTTTTTCGGATGTGATTCTTGTAAGATAAACCTCTCTTTTTCGCGAAGCAACGGATAAATCAAACGAAATTAATTTAATACGAGAGAAATACTTGAAAGGAAAAATTATTATGGCTCGCACATAAATGGGAATTTTAGTTTGAAGCTTTGTGGAAATGGAATGGGGAATTGTAATTTAGGAATATCAGCCGACAATGGGGTCCTAATGCTAAACGAAGGGCTCGAGAACGAGGTCAGAACGCCTTTCATTCTTAATTGTTTCAGATCAAAATCAAGCACTTTTTTCCAATGTCATTTAGAACACTTTGAAAAGTTTGATCTAATATTGGAAAAAGTTTTGAAAGACGAATATGGCAACTTTTTATTAGAGTATTGTTGAAATAAGTAAGAAATTGGTTAGAGAAGAAAACATTTGATTCTTTTGAGTACCTTAATAAAGAAAACTTCCTTAATCCTATCAATCCTTACTAGTACTACACTCTTGAAAAAGAACATCATCCTAACCATAAGCTCCACAACTAAACAATTGATACATACATTTTAATGTTTGTCATTTCATTACCCCAGACTATTTATTTCTATTTTTCAATTCCTATAATTCACTGTTACATTACAAGTAAATAGTCATTACCAAATAGTTTCATATGAACTAATATATCACGTATAATCGTTTCAGTCAGAAACATTCGTATGTTAATTTAATGAATTCCACTTGCAATCATTCTTTATTTAATTTTTTAGATATTGTAGTTTAAGTTTCTAGTTTTAAGTTTATGCATTGTATACAGTGAGGACAAAAAGTCTGGAATAATTTGATTTAAAATTCAGGGGTTTGTTTTTTGAAAAAACGCTCGGACTCATCGATTTTTATTTTTGGATGCGGTTTTTCTGATGGTAAATCCATTTATACAAAGTAACCAAAAACCAAGTTACGATCACTAACTGTATTTTTTTAAATGGAAACCTGTATATTTTATTTAATTTTTGAATTCTCCTTCAAATTTTAAGTATGTTTCATGTATCATGTCCTATATCTGAACTCAACAGTTACAGAAATATTAACGATTGAAATTACATATGATTATATCTATAGTCCGTTTATTATAAAAGCAGACTGACGTCACAAATAAGAATAAATTGTTGCCAAATAACAAATATAGTTTTATCTTTGTTTGTTGCAATGCAATTTGTGCGCCTAATTACCCCGTTTTAACCCGAGACGTTCCAAAACTATGTCCGATTTGGCAACAACGCGTGTTATTTGTGTGATGACGTAAGTCTGCTTTTATAATAAATGGACTATATATGTTTTGATAGCTATACGTATGTCAAACGTAAATTTCTACCGATATTCATATGTAATTTCAATCGTAAATATTTCGATAACTGTTGACTTTAAGTATAGAACATGATACATGAAACATACTTAGAATTTGAAGGAGAATTCAAAAATGAAATAAAATATACAGGTTTCCATTTGAAACAATAAAGTTAGTGGTCGTAACTTGGTTTTTGGTTATCCTGTATACATGGATTTACTATCAGAAAAACCGCATCCAAAAATAAAAATCGATGGGTCCGGGCGTTTTTTCAAAAAACAAACTCCTGAATTTTAAAGCAAATTAATCCAGCCTTTTTATCCTCACTGTATAAATGTCCTAAGATTTTGCTTTTCTTGTCGTCTGAAAACTTGAAAATTGACAGTCAGTTGGTGAAAAGTTTGACAAGTTCGGTGAGTGTTTCACGGTCTATATCACTTAAACTTACAGTGTTGGATGACGAAGAGTAATATAGGTTATTGAATAGTACTTTTCTGTCGCGGTAGTTTCATCTGAATTGACGAATGACCATTATATATTCATTGTTCAGTTTGGATTTTATAATGAGGTTTCAAGCTTTGTTACGATTCAACCATTGAACTCATGGTTTACGAATTTGTGCAGACCCAATTTTCATTACAAGTTTAAATCCAATTAATAAACGACTTGATTCCTTGAAGAGCAGATAAGAAAGCGATTACTCCTGAAACCCACATACGCCCAGTTCGCCGTGTTTCCTCATTTTTCTTTATCGTACAAGTGGTTAGAAATAACTATGCATGATACTCTAACGAGTATTGTTAGCGTATCATCATTGTTAGAGTATCACTTGTAACTTTAAAAGCAATATCCCGATATTCTACTTTTCCTATATCGAAGTGCAATTGTGTTGAAAATATAAATTACTGCCAGATACAGCAACTAGATCACTCTGTATATAAATAGTCACGCTAACCGATCAGGTATTTAATTTACGAATGTATCGATACCAAGGTATCATTATCACCCTTCTAAACTTGTGTGATGCATCACCCCTTAAATAAATTACTTTTTCTTACCAAAAAAAAGACGATACCGCAACCTGCGTAACGACGTCTTTTGTTGCACCTCCCTGACAGCAAAAAGAAACCCGAAATCGGACACTGCTCGAATACAACAAAAGCGAGTTTAGTTATCGGAAAGCTATAAGTTTACTTCTCACGTTTTCACTCCGGTTAATGATTAAAAGTCGTCAGAAATTCAATACTAGACACTCAGACCGGTGGGTATTTATACACACATACATACGTACATAGAAATTTAAGAAAATTTATTCGGAACACCGTCAAGAGAAAATGAAGATTGGATATAAATATCGTCAGGGTGCTAGAGAATTTAAATCTCGAACGCGGCATAAATATTTTATGAAGTTCAAGTGCAAAATCCTGGAAATAAGCGAGATTTTTGTTTAAATTTCGTCGTTTACATTCGGCCGCTTGAACGCGAAAACACTGGGTAATATTATATTTTTGTTTGTTCCCGTGTTATTAAAGATGCAGATGATTCCTGGTGAAGGGACCCAGTGATTTACATAACTGGTTGTTCCAGTGAACATGTACAATGCGAAGATAACAATGCCCTTTGTGGGGAACCTTTTTTTTCTATGAAAAAATCAACGGTCATTTTCCCCTTTAACGGGGTTTAAACGAAGTGTTTTTATCTTTTTTGGGGGAGAGAATGACGAAGATATAGTTTCCCACTAAACGTGATTACAGAGTTTAAACATCCATGTTTATACATAAAAGTACATTACTAATTTTTTAACAAATGTGGAAAAATTGATATAATTTAATTGTATCAACTCATATTAGTGTCGTGGTCAGTGACTGGTTTGCTAGTATTTTATAATTCTGATAAATTGTCAGACGTTTTAGCATTTTCAACATTACCCTATCAATTTACAACAGGATAAGGATTTGGAGATTATGCCGGCCACTGGAAAAAAAATTCTTGCACCAGCTTATGGCATTTTTGAATATTATTGCTTCCAGTCTTTTACATTTTCTTTTACCGATAACTTTTATAACATTTTATATAATACCTTGCCTAAATGATTTTTTCCTGAGGTAGGTCGACCACTATTCTTAAATACCATCATGGTAATATTGTATAACCCAATTTACGTTTGACCATGAAAACAAGAAACGTACGTTAATGGGTTTAAAAACGGTCCTCCATGCTCTTTGAAAGAGTCACGGACTGCGATTTTGACGTGTTTAAAAGTTTTATTTCATTTTAAGAGCCCGATGTCAAGATCTCCTGGTGGTCTGAGCCATTACTTCTGTGAAAAATTCCGAAAAACCTGTTACCGACAATTTGGTGATCTGATATCGTCGTCAGGAGGATCATGACGATGTCGTGGCCTTCCACGGTTATCATTTTTAAAATCGTATCTCATACGAAAGAGAACCGTAAGTTAGTAAGTCCTGCCTTCAAACTTTCCGGTTATTAAATTTTGTATTACTTTGTTATTGCCGAAGAAATAGGTATTCTTTGAAAAAATATTCATTTTTTTTGAGAAAAATTTCTAAGTTATCAATCAGGAATGAGGTACATAAGACAGAAGTTCTTGTCCAAGTGTAAGAGTACTAAACTGTAACAGTCTGCTAAATATTAGCAAACACAGTCTAGCTACGTGATATTCTGAAGTGAGCAACGGCTGCAATTGTAAGAATTCTAGCACGAATATGGCCTTTCGAACATTGCTAAACTAATTAAATATCTAATAGTGTGAACTGAAATATGCACTTTTTTAATCTGATAAAAAAGTGATTGCAGCGTTCTTGAAGTACAATGATGAATTCTTAAAACCGTCAAATATTGCTCATTTTTTCCATTTGTGACCTTTCATTCTCCTTGTCCAGGTAATCTGCAGTATTCACCAAGCTAACAGACGGCTGAAGTACTCCTAGATGATGAGCTACGTATCGTTGAAAACAACCTTCTTTGGTAAGAGGAATGACTCACATAGAATCACTGCGATTTAAAGAGGTTACATGAATAAAGATGCTTCGATAAAATTTGTGTTCTTTGGCATACTTACATTACAGCCCTCGTAGCTTTAATCCAGCTTATTTTGGCCGAATTTTTCATCCTTTCGTTTTTGGTACTATTGTTATTTCATCATTTTANTAAAGATTTATGTGAACTTTTTCAGATTTTTATAGTCCATGATTCAGTCCCAATACAAGAACGCGGCATAAAATGGACACTCTGTATTTGTAGGTCCAAGGTTTTTAAAATTGATGTTGCGTCGACAAATATATTAGATATGATCAAAGATCACTTAAAGAAAACTATTGAACCTTGGCATTTATCAAATTGAATTGGGGAATATCTTTCTGACAATTGTTTGGTTGAGTTTTTTTATCATCATAGAACTGAAATTTCTGCTCAAAAAATTTAACCAAATAATTCGTAGACCTCGCTTGAAGCCTATTTTTTGCGGTAATAGAAATAAGTGTCTCACGGTGCAAAGGTCAAGATTGTTTAGTGGATGTATCACAATTTCTCAACTAAATTTTTTAACTTATGCCTGACTAATAAAGAGGTATTAGGTGTTTGGACACCTGTGCTGTTATTGCATTCTTACTGGTTTTTCTTAAAAGTTTGCTTCGAGTGCATTAATTATTAACAGTACATATTAAAATGAATTGTTTTATCAGACTGAAGTAATACCTGATAGACGACTATCTTCCCATCCTATTTAAACACACAGTATTATTTTTCTTACCATCAATTCTTGCTATAATTTGTGGAGCGTTCCTAACTATTTCAATTAGGATTTTTTCAAATAACATTATCATGTGTATGTGATCGATTTCTTATTGCCAATGATCAATCGCTCAATTGAGTTTCAATGAATTTCGCAAATTTCGATTTATAAAATGTATTGCTCTCATGTGGCCTACAAGTAACAAGTTTCTTTTTGTATAGAACCAATAACTAGAGGCAAATAGTTGAAAACTATTTTGTGGGAGATATTTTGTTCAGTCTAATTATATTCCAGTCTTCCTTAACTTTTTTAGTAGTATTTTTTGTTTTTTAGACTTCCTTATAAACATGACACTATTCAGATATTTTTTTTCAATGCAGCTGCTTAAGTAAATCATAAAAATTACATTGTAAACCTCGTTAAAACTTCTCACGTTACTTTTAAACTATAGCTACAACCTTAAACGTCTCATTATCAAACGACTACCCGCCTGATTCTTGAAGCTGAGCGCTTGATTAATGGTCTCCACAACAAAATATTAGCTTTTCCTTTAATACATTATAATCCTTCTGCTGTAATTTTTCAGTATTTGTTTATTTATATTTGAAAGTAGAAAATTCCAATCTGACGTTGGTCCGCCTTTGATTTCCTCCAAAAAAAAAACAAAAATGCCGTTAGGTCACACGCTTAGAAAAACGAGTTTTTGTTTTAGAGACCCATTGAAAAAGTCTCTCGACTGGTCGTAGGTTTACGAAAAAATTTCGACGTGGGCGAAGTGGTCTCGGAGAAAGAGAGGTGTGATAACTGGAATGAAAAGGAATTATCATTGTATTTCTCTGTCAAAAGGGCACATGTAACTTGTTTATTAAGACTTTGAATATATGTAGGTTGCATTTTAAGCTTCCGTATGTATTTTTTTAAAGTTAAATCTAAAAATAAGTTTCTTTGTTCCAGCAACAGCATCTGGACTTCTGGAAGCGAGATAACTCGTAAATACCTTCGGTTTAATGCAGCGAAAAAACTTCAATAAATTTTCCCAGGTTTTTCCTAACAGATCCACACAACATCATACGTCTGATACGAAATGCCATAAACAGTTGTTTTCATCCAAATCATTAGACATTTATATCCAACCCTGTACATTTGTTTAGGTCCCTTCAAACATTGCCCCAATGGCAACAACCAATTAGTTGAGCCATGTTAAATCACTCTAATCGGTTGAATTTTCCCTCAGTTTTCCGAGTAACGTGAAATTTACTGCAAACTAAACTCCTTGCCTAGGTATAGGATATCATCCCCAATTACGTGTTTTATCTGTAGATGTCGTTTGCGATATTGACCCCTATAGCGACACGTTTGTCTCGTAAATTTTCTCCTATGAATGTTTTTTCATCAAAGGGAAATTGCTAACTCAATAGGTCGTATGTGGGCAATAAAGGGTATTGTTTTTCCTGTTTTCGGGAACTCGGTAAAGGGTTATTATATTATTAAGAAAGGGGTAGTCAAAGTGACTTGTTGAGTAAAATTGAGACAAAGGATGTCCCCCTATACCGAATGGTCGTTATACGTAAAACGGCTAAAAGTCTGAAAGAACTTTTAAAAAAGTGATTGGCATGTGTATCGGTCTTTTTAGAATAGAAAATCTTCAAACGTACGGATAAATTAAACAAGGCGGCCTATCTTCTATCTTCATTATTATCAGTGAATCTTTTAAAGCGAAGTGTACAGAAGCTAACGGTATGAATGTACATTAATTGGCTACTAGATTCTTCCTCTTTTCTTCGGGTCTCCGTTACAGTTTTGCAAAGACCATAATCAAAGGCGATTCACCGTCTGCTAAGTATCTATAAAAATGCAAAAATGTTTCGTTTCATAATTCTTGAGTCAGTGTTGCAGCCCCCAAGGCAAAACACGAATCCAATTTTAGTTCTGGCTTAAACTGATAAGACGGCAAATGACAATAGACTTTAAAAGAAAAAGAAGAAGAAGAAGTAATTTTGGATAAATCATGGTCAAATCTATTGATTTGGAAATTAAAATAGTTAACTTAAAAGCGTTTTTGAGATATTGATTTAATCATTTTATGTAACATTCTGTTGTTCTAACTAGTCTTACGAAGATTTTTTACATGTAAAACTTCTATATTCCATATCATGGCTTTAAAATGTTTCCTCACATTTGGTCAAATTAAAGCTGTTCTGGAATTTTGCTTATTTAAGTATCTTAAACTTCTATATTTAAACAGCTGCCATCATCTAATTAAAGTAACTTAAACCTTCCAAGCGAACAAGTTCAAGTTTTAACTTCATTATTATATGTGTTAAGCTCTAATAGAACTTTAAAATACGCAGTTTTACAAGAGAAGAAAAAACAAAGCGCTTCCCCTCAAGTTATTCGATTGTTAGTTTAAATCTGGTTAAATGGTAATTTTTAAGTGTTCAAGGGTCTTTAAACATGTAACACCACTAATCTCAATTGTGAATTATTGCCTCCGATGAAGATTAAACGAGTAAAGAATCATAGAATCATTCAATTAACTGTCGAGAATTATCTATGTATGGGCGTGATAAATGTTGAAAAATGATTTTAATAAACTCAAGAATATGAAGAATGCTTTGATCCTATTGTAAAGTGTCACTTGACAATTTCTCCAAAGAGAAAACGTGTGAGAAACAGGAAATATGACAAGAATCGTGTTTTTCACAAAGACATCTCGACTACATACATACCATATATTTGGGAACTGTTCAAGTAAAGTTCGTAATTTGATATAAAGACCGCGTTGAAATACGAAACAAAGTGCTAACAAGTCGTGGTAACGCGAAGTAAATTGACTTCGCCTTAACAAAGTTCTTAAATCGATGTTTTTCCTTGGTGTGTGGGCTAAAGAACAACAAAAAAAAACTTAAATTAACGCATCGAACTAAAGAGTGAATCGTGCCTGTGCGTAAAACGATGGAATATTAATACAAGAATGGCTTCTTTGAAGGCGCCAATCTCTGAGAAACCTCTTTCGTCTAGGCGAGTAACTCGAGACGAGGAAGTTGTTTACGATTAGATTCGTTTGACCGATGTTTTCATGAGTCAAAGTCCGAGCTAATTTAATTACGCATCAACATCATGACAGAAGACGGCTATGTTTAATTGTATTTCTCATTTTTTTCTTTTGTTTTTCAGCTGTGGGTGACATTTGTTCCTTTGCCCAGACCAAGGAGCACTATGTCGCCAAACAATCCATGAATACGAATCTCTTCGGTGTGGAAACAAGACCTGAAGCTCTTAGGTGAGTAGGTATTTTTGAAAAGTTCCATGCACCTAGACTTGTCAAATTAGACAGGCACATATAAAAGTATTCACATTTTACTCTTCTACTTCATCTTACAGGCCCAAGTGTTCCTTATCATGTTTTTGTTAGTAAAAATGTGTCCTTAACTATAGATAGTCCTTATATGTCCTTAACTGTAGATGAGCTTTACAAACTTAGTTGGCTCATGATTTGATTTGAATCTCTCTCTACTTTGTTTCTCTATTATTCCCTGGATCTTTCCCTTATTTTTCTTCCTACTATATTCTTGTTCAGTATCTATCGTCATTTTTAATGTGCCATTTGCTTACTAATTGTAATTAGTGCATATAATTATATGTACAAAATTAGAAGTATTTTTATTTATTTTCAAATTCTATGCTAGCCTATGTATGTTCTCTGATACAAAGTTAAATAAAACTGATGAAAATTGTTCTTCCTGTCTCAATCTCACTTTAACGCTAAACTTTTTAGATATTTTTTCTTTATTAGCACTCTATTCTCTGCCTGAGTAATGTCATTAAGATACCAATAAGGAATCAAGCATCGTTAATAACTTGTAAAGTTGGTTCCTTATTGCTTAAGGGTGCTTATTTGTACCAAGATATAATTGTATCGTTATTACATTACCTTATATGCATCATCATGCTGACCTTTTAGTGGACCAATCTTCTTTAATATTCCGATCATTGCTGCAACGGATTAAGATGTGAGGGCTCACCAAGATTCTCAGTCTTCTGCTTATCTCATCACCATTTTGGTCTATGAATCTGTTTCGGAAGTGATTGCTTTTTCTGGGAAAGTCTACTGCCAAAGAATTGATCAAAGTGGTTTTTGTTTCGTCTTTGAATGATGTTTTCTTGTTTGTATCAATTTCAAGTTCTATTAAAATAGAATAGTTGCTTTTATAGGCTACCCCCGATGCACAAAGCAACATTCTTTTACGATAATCTTCAGCTCTCCATCTCATCCGTTGCAACAGATAAAGTTAATGTTACTACAAGTTTATTCTTTTTATATATTAGATATTTGAGGGTATTTCCAGATTTGAGTGAATTTTCCTCTTGGTGACTTCATTATGACTAACCTACATTTCACCTCTCTTTCTCGTTCTTTCCTCGATTTAAGATTCAGCCCTCTAAATAAACAATTTTGTTCCTTCATTTGGATGTGAAATCTGAGCTCCACTTTTACGCTAATTGTTTCTATGCGAGAAAACAGTCTTCAGCACTAGCGGTTATTATAGTTTCATTTTTGTACCACAGTTTAAAAACCTTAGTTCGTCCTATTGAGATTTCTTTATTCCAGTCCTCTGTACTGAGGTGTACTCATTTTGAATAAAATACACTATAGTTGTTCCTATCTAATTTTATCCAAGGCTTTCGTGTCTTCGAGGAAACAGTATATTGATAGAACGTTATTCGCGTAGAATTTTTCTAGTGGTATAGTAGGCTTTCCTAAAATATCTGAAAATGACATAGGTTTACCTCTGATAGTGACAGTTTCCTGTCTAAATTGTTCTTAAGTTAAAACATTGATTCACCACTGCTAAAACATTCTGATATTGTCCTATACAACTCTCAATTTTTACAGTCACACAGTTGTCTGTTCATTTTGTATTTTTCCAGTGTTCTACATTGGGTTCTGAATAAAGATGGAATATTCAAAACATAAAAAATGTTGAAGCTATACAGGAAAACCTGCAAATTGTTTATACAACAATCAACAATCTGTAAATATTGGTTCGGAAACTTTTAATAAGATTCTGCATGGAAAATTAAATTCGTGTAAAGTTGTTTCTCGATGGGGATTCAAACTTCTTTCTAAAAATGAAAAATACACTCGTATTAAAAGTTGTAGACACTTGAATTATAATTGATTTGGATAAATTTCTTGGCACTAGAGTGGAATAATGCAAATAGTCGGCTTGTTGAACGTACTGGTATTTTCTTGGAGTGTAAGAAGACAAATTCGTAGGATAGAAATCTGGTCTTTCCTTTTATTCATTACGAAATCCAAAAGAAACTTTCTGAGGTTTTGTTACGTTTAAAGTTTTTAAAATGTTTAGTTCCAAATGCCTCCCTGAGTATTTTAATACAAAATGTATGCAATACAACACTAAATTTAAAACACACAATCGTGTGTTTCGAAACAAAATATTGCGTCTTTACTGAAATTTAATTGTATTTTACGAGTACTGCATCGACATGTGTATACATGGGCACTTATCACATATCAGGTTATCCGTAATTTTAAAATTCTTTAATGTTTTAATTCTTGCAGAATACTTTATGAAGCAGCAACAAAAACTCCAGTCCATGCGATGCGCCAATTGGACAGGTGGCGACGTGACGGACATCGTTCTTCAAAATTCTTCGTTTGCACTCCGGTTTTGGGTGCGAAAAGACGAAAAATCCGAGGAAAAGTGGACATCGACATCGAAACGAGAATGGTAAGAGAAGAACCTTCTCGGGAGTTTTAAATACCGAACCGGAAATCAGATATGATCATTATTTCTTGACGATAGTCAGGCGCCACAGAGCACGAAAAATAGATGAAGAACGGAGCGCTTCCTCGTGCTTATTCAGCTCGCGTGGTCTCATTTATTTTCATTTTGGAAACGATATTTCCCTGGCGTCTTTTCCTGGGTGATGATTTAAGTCTTCGCGCTTATTGCTCGCATTCCTTTTTGAAAGGGAAAAATGGACATCTATTAAAATAAACGTTTTCGTTTAATGGAAATGTTAATATACGTGAATATCGGTGGGGTGTGTGTGTGTGTCAATGATCTTGAACCTGTTCCAGAGAACGCCTGTATGTATTTCTCTATTTTAAGCCCCGTTCTTCGTAAATAAACCTCTTCAAATAAACTGGGAAAGCTTTAAGAGCGCAATACGACAAGACAAAGTGGATTTCAGTTGAATCACTTCAAATTACCAGCTTCTGTTTATGTACGAGATGTAAATTTCAAAACGTTTTCGGGCAAAAAGGAAAAATATTCTGTGTCGACAAACGTCCAAATATAATTCATAAATATTCAAAACAAACTTTAATGAAATAATGGCTATCTTTTCGGGTCGTTCCGGCTAAATGAAGCGAACAGAAACGCCTTTATGAAAGACATTTTTCTTTTAATTAAAGTTTTATGTTAATGAGGCACAGCTCGAGCAACGATACATAATTTACGGTTTAAACTTCTGTCGCTATCATATTTTTAAATTAGATTTTGATATTTTTTGATCCTGTTTTCATATCAAAAAAAATGAATTCAGTTATCAGTTTATCATTTTCTCTCCAAAAAAAAAACACTTTATTATTTCTTCGAAGCAGCGCACAGGCGTGACCTCGTAAATTACCTAAAATTATCGCTAAAAATTTCTCCGTAGTCGTCAAAAATAAATTAACATTTAACATACGAGGTTTATTGCAAAAGTTTTAGAATACCTACTTCCCAGACACTAAATATAACTTGGATAACCCATAAAATTCACTTAAAAAATTTATTCAGATACCAGCTAATACTGTAGTACACAAACTGTCTTTTCTCAAATCAGATACACACAAATAAAACATACCGAAGAGCTAAAATGTTCATGAAGTCCATGAGACTGCAAATAAGATTGAAACGAAGATAAAAATAAAAGAAAGTTCATTCCCTGATGAAATAAGAAGGTACAACAATTCAGGAAAAATAAACGGTATATAGGAAATAATCGGAAGCAAAGTCAAAGAGAAAAGGGGAGCAAAAAATGAGTAGGTACTGAGAAAAGGCCTCCTATGAGATTAATGACAATATGGAAAATACAAGCGTAAACATAGGCCAGCATGTACATATTTAAAGCACTGAGGACAGAAAATAGAGATGCAGCAGGTGTCAACTTGATCACAACAAGAAGATGGGTGGAGTATTACAAAAATATAGACGATACATACTCAGGAATCTTCAAGAGGACTACGAGAATTCGAGCATTAGGTATAATTAAATCTAAAGAGAACATATTACATAGTGGATGGAGAAAGTGAACAAAGAGATTTGAAAAATGCAATGTAAACAGTTGCACCACTTTTAAATACCTGGAGGTATTTTTCTCATCAAAAGACTGCAACAAAACAGATATTACCAATAAAATGGTACAGAATAGAAGAGAAATGTGCCAACTAAGTCAAACTGTTTAGAACCAAAACATTACCACCAATAACAAAACTACCATTTATCATATCATGGGTCTCCACAGAAAGTGTCGTAAATAAAAAGTAAATATATAAAACTTACATCACTTCGTGTGAAGAGGGACGATATGGCCATATAGAGCTGAAACATGGACACTCAACGAGAGAGACAAACAAAGTCTTTGAAATGAACTACAATAGAGGAAGCAGCTAAATATTTAGACTAGAAGACATGGAAAATAAACGAATACGCCAAAGAATAGAAATGAACACTGATATCACGGATAACACTGACAGCAAGAACATATTTTATTGGATATGTTATGATCATTTTGAACGAAATGTCACCAATTTTTTCAGAAATTTCATCTATTTCAACGATTTATTATTTTTTGAACTGCTCCATTTTAAATGATGGAATATTTTTTCTAATATGTCGTAAATATCAGCTGGCAAACAGTCATAAGTGTTATCCAATGTAATTTAAAGTTTTGAAGTTATTCGAAGGATTTTATCACCAGAATTTTTGAATTTTAGATCAAAACAATCAAGACAACAGATCAAAGTTTTATCTATCATTCTCAAGAGTAATGATTTGTCATCCTAATTCAATTCCTCTAAATGCTCTTTACTTTTTCTTTTAAATCAACCATTAATTACCATTTTTCTAGCCTGCTGTCGTGGAAGATCTTCGACGTTGGACTTCAGACGAAGCTCTTGGTGATGTTACAGTGGGTCCCAATTGTGTCAGCAGGATAACTGCTACATTTAGTGATGGAGATCAAACGGATGGAACTATTGTCTCTGACGATGAGGGAATCGATCATAAGCTACCTTCTCCAGAGGAACAACTACAGGTGGTTGCCTTGAAGTAAGTTTTGCAAAAAAGTCAAAAAAAATCATTAATTGTTGAATTCTTTAATCTTAGATTTCCGGCACAAGTTGTGGCGGTTGACGTGTCCGGTAAGAGTTTCGACAGGATGTCATTGCAAAGAAGATCGCTGACTACTGGAGAACTTCCTAGTCGAACTGAAGCGGATACCATAAGAAGAAGAGGACGGACGAGAAGACCAAGGAACAGGTATTGGATTCAATCCATATCTCGTAATAATTATTTCTCAAATATAATATTTTTAGAAGGAGAAATACCTTGGCAGGCACTGATCAAAAGGAAATTCAAAGTGCTTTAACAGCAGGGTAAGCTAGCTTGTTTTTTTTGTTCTTTGACTAACTTCAAATAGCCTAAAAGTCGGCATTAAAAAAATGTATATAGTGTGAATAATAACACACGTTTTTCAAGTGAAATTTCAATAAAGCATGTTCCGTTAATTGCTAATAATGTAAATATCTTGCTAAATTCACACTTTAAACATTTTTCTTTTTAATTACCATCCCATGTTCCTAATAAGACTCCTCCACAGAGATGAGCAACTGTCGTCAGAAACTTCAAATGCAGAAGCTCACACTACAATGCCCAACACAGTGCCAAGAAGTAAAAGTAGTGACCTCTTACGATCGTCCGCCAAAAGAGAATCGCCCGAAGTGAAAATTTCTAGATTTAACAGTTTGAAACAATGGGGCAAAACGCAGTATGATAAGTTCAGGAATAAAAATAGTGAGAAACAAGAGAACAGTATTAACAATAGTAGCGGCAGCAAGAGCCGAATAACCTCTTCGGAGGATGGTTTGGATGATTTTAATTTATATGAAACAGTAACTATGAAGAGGCGCAGGGATATTGATAAAGAGCGCAAGACACACGAGAGAAATTCATCAATTTCTAGCTCTGAAAAATCTTTGCCTCTATCTGGAACCACCATAACAATGTCTTCAGTGATGAATTTTGCTGTCAAGTTGAGAGATAGTTCTTTGCAACGGAGACAAAGACGTCAGGGTAATAAGGATGAACCTCACTCTTCCAGTGGTAACTGGAGCGCTAGCTCTGAAAGCGGTCGAGCGTCAATAGGTTCAGAAATCACCACTCATCCGAAAAGCACTACATCTGCAGCTACGAGCAACAATTCTCTAAACCATCCTCCGAGTTCAGTTAATTCTCGAAGAAGGTTCAATTTTAATACTTCCACTTCTGGCAGTGTCACCAGCGAAGGAAGCACTTTAACTCCAGATATTATTCATGACCTTCATGAAGATGGAGATTCAGTATATTCTTGTGACACTGAAGGTTATTACACCTCTTTTCATATGGATAGTGGTCTTAAAACTTTGAAAGAAGAGGACTTGCCTTCCACGCCTCTCCAAAGTACTAGCGCATTTTCCAATTCCAGTTCAAATAATACGGTGCTTAGTGCCGAAAACGAATATGAACTTTTTGGAAAGGGTTCCACATCTACCACAACCAGCTCAGCAGGAACTGTTTGCACTACATTACGAGCAGCTGAAAGTAATAGGAGCCTCGTTATCGGTCCTGTGGTTCCTGAGCGCAAGAGCTCATTGACTAAACTGTCTACAAAATCTGGAAAAAGTCCTGAAAGTTCCTTGGAAAGAGATGGCGTCGATAAGACTGGTACCGTGAAGAGAAGCCCTATTTCACCGAAGCCCTCTGTAGTAGCTGTGATACACAAAGAGAATGGAGGTGACATTTCTCCAGATAGTGGCCATAACACTTCCAGTTCTCCAATTGAAAGTGTTTCAAGTCCAAATGGGGTTCGTAGTGGTTCGGACTTTGAGTTTTCGGAAAGTTCAGACATGGAAGGCCCTGAAAGAATTGAACGGATCAGAGTCAAGACTACTATTAACTCTAGTAGAATACCTTCAATGTGCGCCATTACTCCCTCGCACAGTGACGATGAAAGTTCCAGTAATTCCTCATATAAGAAGCAAATTGAAGCTAACAATTTGAAAAACAATCTGGATTCTGAAAAAGAGAATGGAAACAGCAGAATTATCGCCACAAATATTCAAGGTACCCAGAAATTGTCTCTTTTGAACTTAAATAAACAGACTGGTTACGTGACTGTACGACACGTAGATGAACGTGATGGAGGCAACGAAGTTCAAATGAAGACATCTAATATTAGAGCACCATCTCCTAGTGGAGGAACTGTCACATTAAAAGTTGAGAGTTCAACACAGAAAACTTACCAACCCTTGATCAAATCCACGTTACTTCCATTGAATAACATGCTAGGAAAGCTAAAAACTCTAGCCTCAAGACGAGATAGAAGTAAGAGCCCTTGTAACAAACCTCAAGAGAACATTGACACCCTCGGAGAATATGTAACATTGGCTGACGTTAGAAACAACAACGAAAAATTAACTTCTGAAGATGCTTCTTATGTTAATGACTTGGTGAATAGAAATCTGAAAACAGTATTGAGCGGAAAAATTAGAGACACCGAATACGTGTGTCTGAACGAACTCCCAGTAGTAGAAAATAATAATATTATTTCAACCTCCAGTAAAGACTCATCTTTAGAACGTAAGCGTCGCCAAGGGGCCAGAGTTATGTTAGATGCCGAAGGCAAAGTGGTTTACAGTTCAGACAGTTTGAAAAGACGTAAACCTCCAACAACATTCGAACCTGGACCATTTGTTAAACATGATCCAAGTCCAAGTCCTCAAATGTTGCGAACTGCCAAGCCCATCCGTCCAGTGATAAACACTCACGAACAAATGAAACTCAACGTTCCTCAAACGGAATTTAACCGTCCAATGTCGCCTACCTCAGGAAATAAAGTGATCATCAAAGCTTCCACTAATCAGCCGGAAATAGTCCGAACACCATCAACAGTTGTGCAGCCTGCAAGTCCAAAAATGAGACCTCTAAGTCCTAAAGGGGCTTACGTGCATGTGCAAACACCTGGAGGACCGTTGTCGCCGAGAGATTTTAGAGGTAAGAATGGGAGGGAGTGCGCACCACACGGTGCTGCTGCTAACGGCAAACCGATTAGAAGACGCGAGAGTTATCGTTTGGCTAATAACGCTATAATAACCCCAAAAAAGATTATTAAATATGAGAAAATTATCAATAAAAATGTGTCGGATAGTGAGGAACAGGACAGCTTTGAACGGGAGTTGGAGGAGGAGTTGCTTCAGCAGGAGATCGACTATCCTCCAACGGTTTCACCTGAAACATGTCATAAACATGTATTATATAGTAAAGAGCTAGCTCAAAAAATGCTTTTAAGCTCGCCCAAGCCAGTGTCAATTCCTAGACAAAGTGATGAAACTTATTTGAGGGTTTTGAATGCATCAACTCAAGATACAGAAATTTGGTAGCTTCCAGCTTACTTAGCAGCATATTCTAAAGTAGAGCGTACCTAGGTATTAATTAACTCAGTCAAAATGAACTTAGTTTTCAAGTGTAAAAACTTATTAGTTTCACTATTTTCAAATTTTTTATTTTATATAGGTATGTATCAGAACATGATACGGTCCTGTTAACTAGGTCCCCAAAAATCGATAGTTCCGTCCTCTCTAAATTGTGGGGTTCTTAAGTAAACAGGGTTGATTGACATGAAAGTTATGTACAAAATTTTGGAAGTTTAGTACAAATTTCCTGTCTCAATTGCTAAAGGCAAGTAAGTTCTATTAAATAATAGTGAAAAATTAAAACATTACCACGATAGCAATGAAATAATGCCACTAAACAAAATCACCCGCTGGATGCTCGTTCAAGTAATTTCTTTTTTAAGATAAAAAAACTGGAGATTAAAGATTAGATATCAGAAGTGATGATAATACCATATAATTTGTCAAAATTGCATAAATCGCACTAGTTTGTACAATACAGTGCAAATTTAGTACAAAAGGGACTCTCGCGTCTTTTGCTTTCTTTTGCCCCATTTCAAGCATCCCATTATGTTTTCTCTCGATTGTGGTGAATTGCACATAAAATGGTGTTTGCGTCAAGTATTTGCAAATGTTTTACTGTAAAAACGAATGGTTGAGGAACAATTGGTGTTGGCCTGGGCCCATGTTATAATAAATTACTAATTTTTTCTAAAAATATGATGGTAATTTTGAGAAATTGATTTCGTGCAATATCGATGTTATTTTAAGTTTTATTTTGTATTGTTTTGCACTGTTTTCTTGTGTGTTCAATATTATTTTGTGTAAATAATCGTCTTGTTGTATGTTGCATGATTACATGACATGCTTTCTGTGTGTAAATATGTACTTTTTAGCTTTATTTTAGCATGGCTCTCATATCGCATCTATTTTTGACAACAATTGTAAAATTAATTTTTTTAATAAAACATTTACGTCCTTGTTTTATGTTTTTTATATTTTTTAACACACTCTTGTTGTGCTAACATGTACCATACATCTCTCATAACATTACATTTTACACATGGATTAACATTTGAAAGGACTATTCGCAAGATGAACGGGCTTCGCTTACTGTTTGTCCACTGTATTTGATAAATGCCAATTTTACATGACATGAAATGCACTACTTCATCTTCAGGACGCACCCGGGGTAAGGTTATCGTAACACACTCGAGCACTAAAAAATATTAAAAATGCACTACTTGCAAGAGCCAAAAAATCTGGGTGTATTAATTTTGCATGGAGACAACACTGTAGCTCAAATTTTAGCATAGAGTCAGGTGAGCACACTGTATTATATTTTTCTTTTATTGCACGTTCTGAATGTTTTGAATTTAAAATTAAATTTCGATAAATTTCTTTCAGAAGGCGAAAACATACCATCTCCAAATTCAAGTCTCAAATTCTTAGAACAAAACGCAATGTTCGGATTCGCTGAAAACGACCCCTCTTACTATTATAAACCTGGAGTGAACTTTTACTCGACTTTACCTTCAAAGAAAACCCAATATTTTAATTATGAAGCTCCTCCAGAGAGGAGTGTAACTCCAGATATCACTAGAGGCCTAAATAAACCAAACAGTTTTAAGAGCGACCAAAATTTACTCACGATGTGCCATAAAATTGGTATCCCAGTTAGTGTGCCTCGTATAGCCAGTCCGCATCGAGATGATCCCCTCAAAATATCGCCAATAGATCCCAGAAATACAGGAGGATTCAAGTCGTCCACTCCTTCACAAATAAAAGCATCTGAAAATCTGGAAAGTAGGCTGTTGTCTCCAAAGAGAAGTACCATGTCCAATGAGGAACTTTACGCAGTTATTCATAAGACCAAAAAGAAACTTAATATCGAAGATGACTTTAACCGGGCCTCCCCAGTATTAAGTAAAGAGCCTGAAACGAGTACTCCGAAAAAGATGAGTGTAGAAACCGGATATATTGGGTCAAGGCAAAGTTGGTCGCCTTCAAAAGGCGAATACATAGATTTCAATTCAGACATTGACAAGGTATCTCCGATAAACGAGCCAAAAACTCGACAGAGTTGGGCTTGTAATGACCGTAAGGGTCCGAAAAAGACGTCCACATTAGATTTTAAAAGGTTACTTTTGCAAAAAAGCAGCAACTTATCGAGTAACAAGAAAATGTCTGCAGTGGAACAACTGAAGCTGTCCAAACAACAGATGTTGAAACAAAAAGAACCTCAGACTAATGTAAAAAATACAAATGACCTCACCATTTTAGATTTGAGTGCTTCACCGAGAAGTTTAGTAAATCGTAAAGCATATAGTAACCCACCAGGAAGTCCTGAACGAGGTCTAGTGAAGCCTGTTCCGAAAGTTCTTAGTCCGAGGTCGCAATGGAGATTTACTAATCCTAGAAGTGACGTGTTGTCTTCTACCATAATGGAAGATTGTAGAGAAGATGAAACAAGTAGCAATACGTCAAGAGGTTCTTTGGAAAAGAGGACCTTATTAAGTTCTCCAAGTACAAGCAGTCCTTCTAGGCAACATGAAAAACAACCTAGTACGGACGATAAGAAAAGTACAAAGTATATATCTGTGAGTGAAAGAATGTCTATTCAAAGGGCAAAGTTCTTCGCAACTGAAAACTCTAATAATGGGCAATCCAATGTGAAGAAACTGCCACCCACATTAGAGACTGCATTTTAATGTAAATATTTTATGCGATAGTATTACAATTTTGCTTCAATTTTATCCTTTTTGGATGTATTTGCTTTAGAGTGTCAATGCTCAATTGTGAAGTTTTAATTTTAGTAGATCACAGTGATTTTATATTTGACGGTTCATTGGCAGGTCGTTTAATTAATTGCTCTACTCTAGTCTGCCTATAAATTTTTATCTATTTATTTAATGGTGTTTTACTGTACCAATGTAATTTGCTTTTTTTTAAGATTTGAAATGTACATTGTTAAAATATCATGACGTAAGAGGCCTAATATATTGCATTTTGTACATAAAATGGAAATAAAAAGATACTTCATAGAAAATAAATGAGTTTCAATGTGCAGAGAATATGCACTTCAAGTTATTCAAGCGAAGAAATTTTATTTCTTGGTACGTTCTCGTTTAAAGTGACAAAGAAAATGTCCAGCACCAATTATGTCATCCGAATAATTCTGTTATGCAGAAGATTCACTTTAATGACATTTTGGTATTAGGTGTGTTTGCTATCATTATAAGTGATTATATTATGACACCTACAGTTCAAAGACTTGCTAAGTTTAACTAGTTAACTGGGCCTAGCCAGAATGGTACTATTATCAGCTGCATCGAAACTAAGTTATTTCACAAGGAGATTCTTGCTCGCCGTAGAAGAAATGGAACTTTTCAGTCGACTTCAAACTAATTTAAGCATCTATATCAAGAATTAATCTAGAATGATACGATCAAAGAAATCCTTTTATTTTCATCTATACAACACAGTTGACTGACCAGTCACCATCACTGATTAACAAAGCAACCGGCCCAATTCCACTTTTGGCTATTGCCAATCAACGTGGCAAAGAATCTGATGTCAATATCAACGTTGCACTATTCAGATAGCTTAAGCCGCCTACGGACAGAATCAAGAATAAACGTCCCGGGATAAATGAGGAGTGTTTCTTCAAACGAACTTATTCGCATTTTGGAAAAATATGAGGAATTTATATTCCATTGTTTGGAGTTTTTCCGATATTCTAAAAAAAAAGGTTAAAGTTGAAATAGGTCCTTTTGAAAAGACACTCGTCAAATAGTATCGTAGTCATACATAGTGATTCCCACCCATTGTAATTCACATGAATCATTATATTCTTTTTTCCCTTACTCTTACGACTTCCACACTATAGCCCTGACTTAATTTCAGGTGATTATAAAATTTTCGGCTATAATATCATACAAAACAATTTTGCTTTTTCTATACAAAAACCATTGTTTATTTTATACAATACAATCACCCTTCAAATCCTAAAGACCTATTTAGTAATAGGAGGTCGAACAGGGGGCATAGGAGTCATAGGGGGCATCGGCATCATTCCCATCATAGGTGGCCGCATTCCCATCATGGGGGGCATAGGACCATGAGGTCCCATTACCATTGGTGGCATTGGTCCTCCAGGACCCATTGCTAAAATTATGAAACGAAATAAATAACCTAATAAACATGAACATAATATTTCCTACTTGGTGGCATCATGCCAGGAGCCTGTGGAGCTCCAGGTCTCTGTGCCATAAGCTGTGCTGGAGGTGGTATGGCAACACCACCTTTTCCGGGGGCTGCAAATGGATTACTTGCTATTTTACCTGCTTTGAATGCGGCCGTAGTTGCATCAATCAGATGTTGAGCCTATGGTAAATACAAAAATATATTCACGGGAATGAGATGATAAATTTCGAATTTACCTGTTCTTCCATCCATTTTTGATAGTAAAATTTTACATTATCCTTGTGTTTTCGGCCTGTACAATGGGTCTTTCTTACACTTGGAGAATCATGAGTTAAATATGTATCACAATAATCGCAATAGTATTTTGGCATATTTAAGTACTTCTAAATATTACTCTCGTCAATCGAAACACCTGAAGCACTATATTATCATCCGAAAAAATGATATTTATTGGTTTTCCTATTATGTTTGTAAACTCAGTTTATGTTACGAAAACCATAACCTCAACTGACACTTGTAAATGTCATATGTCACTTAAAACAAAGTAGCTAAAGCCAGTTACATGAAATCCGTTCTACACTACGACATCTATAGTACATTGGTTGTCGCAGCTATACGTTAACGACAAGCCGTTTTGCAATTATATCTCCAACATTTAACTTAATATTCTGAAAATATTTCATAATGTGATATTATCGATGTCGAAGTGTCTATCTAACAATGACAAAAAAGTCGCGAGAACTTTTTACGATTGCCGACATGTTGCGCATGGACACGAGTTCCGACACCGACATTCGAGGTAATGTAGAACAGACCTAAGTAAAGAAGATATACCTACTACGTGCATCATGACCTGACAACAGTGCTGTAGTTTTCGTTTAGCCGCCATTGTTTTCAGAATTGTCTATGGCTTTTTGTCGTAGTCGTGTGCGGCAACGATATCGTCATATTTATCTGTGAACTGTGACACTTTGTATACGTATTTAATGCAATAGAAATGCCTTTTTTAATTGACAATGAACTACTCATCGCTCTTGTTGAAGAGCGGCCCATATTGTGGGATAGAACCTTAGAAGATTATAATAATAGGTTCAAGGCACTCGATGCTTGGAAAGAAATTTGCGCGATTATGAAAGATGGTTTTGATGAGATTTCAGAAAAAGAACAAGATGAAATAGGTAATAGTATATAACGTGTAGAAGAAGACAATGCGTGGTGTGAATCTGAAATGGATTTGACACTTAATCACTGGAGTTGTACAACATTTAGGGTCCGTACGCTATTTTTTCATAAAAACCTATCAAAGTAAAAATCTGACAATTAATTTAATTAAATATTTTTTAACATTATACATATTACAGTTAGATGGGGTTACTGTAATAATGAATTTAGTTTATTACATATTCATAACAAGATATAAAAAAAAATATATTTGAACTAACTTTCTCTAGAATCTATGACAAATTTGGTCAGTTAAATGCCTCCCATAAGCCGTTCTATAGGCATTTTAAGGTTTAATAAAAAATTTATCTTGTTTATGTGTACCTATAAATATAAATGTTCACTCTTACATGCCTAATAGAGAGGTAAATTTAAAAAAATTCTATATGACAATTTCCGCATTTCTCATATCATATAAGAGTGAAATTGTGTTATAGGAGGATTACCTGTGTTTTGCTATTAAGCAAATAGGTTTTTGATTCCATTTACCGACAATCCTCTACGTATTGCAAAAATGCAGGATGCATCGTTAAAACTTTCACCTATCATTTTAATGCCTTATGGATTCTATCCATCACCATCACACTCAGTAATTGTGAAAAACAATTTTAACTTTATCCACAGCAAAGTTTTTTTCTGAAAGAGTAACGTAATGAATGAAAAAATGCAATTTTTTTAATAAAAAGTAAACTCATCTGTTTGCTCCCTGCTAATAAGCCAGCAATCATGTAAATGTTTTAATGTATCTTAGACGAATTCTGAGAAGTGTTAAAAAAAATATTTATGAAATCTTTTGTTTAACCTGTAACTGGTCAGGTGGGGTCAGAGAAACCCCATCTCATCAGTGTCTCTTATGTGTCGAAGATTGGACCTCACCAGTTACGGGTCAAAGAAAAACTGTTGAGAAATACCAATATTTGTACGTCTACATGGACATTCCATAGCCTTTTAATATTTTATCTTTGTTACTTGAATACCTCTTTGTGTGGAAGTGAAAGAATATTCTAACGACACAAATTGGAACTATAAAAACCCGACTTTCAACCTATCTACTTCAATGTTCACGTCATCTAAGTTCAGCGTTGCATCTAATATACAAGTTATATGTTCTTCAAACTATATTTGGAATCCCTAAAACCCTTAAAATCCCCTTCAAGTGGAGTCTCTAATTAAGAGCTGAATAAGGCGCATACGTGAGTGTAATCAAGTTAAGATTGATTACGCCCACACTTTGGTCCTGCGAATTGGGACTCCTACATCAAGAAGCCATACCATCTATCTCCGCTAATAAGTGTGCATCACTGCAAAAATGTCAAATATGACTAAATTGGAATGGACTCTAGATGAAACATGTATGTGCTGGTTTTATTATGCGTAAAATTATATTTTGTATTTATCGCTCTTATGCAATGTGGAAAATTAGGGTTTTTTTCACAAAAATTTGTATGTAGTGCTATTTCAATGATAGAAATTTTGAATTTATACGTATAAAGAGGAGGTCGGCAAATGAGTACTCAGAACCCAAATAAATACCTAAAAAACAATTATATAACATGAACTATTGTAGGTAGATTTATTAAGAAAAGATGGACCAACCTAAAGGACAGTTTCGCAAGATGGCTTAAAAAATATAATGAAACGGGTGGTCGTGTTCAAAAATATGTTTATTATGACCAATTAGTATTTTTGAAAAAAATTATGCATCCAGTTGAAATACAAGTCATCTTAGAGAAAGAAGAACAAGAAGACATTGACAATGATATAACACCAAAAAGAATGAAACATAAAATTAGTGAACCTGAAATAAAAACCGAGCCATTAAGAAAGGACTATCATTTGATGACAACTTTTAAAGAACGAATGATGAAAACAATTGCTGAAATTCCAACGACGTCACATTCAAATTTTAAAGATCGTCACATGTCATTTTTTTCCGGAATCGTACCTTCCCTAGAAAATTTCAATGAGGATCAAATTTGTGATTTCCAAATTGGAGTACTGCAATTAATTCAATCATTGAAACGAAGAGAAAATGAAATTTCTGTAAAAATTACGCATTTACACAGTGATAATTGAACGAATACCTAGAGAAAGCATCTATATTTAAAGTTTGAAGTTTTACAGGAACAAACAAATATTAAATTGTTTTCAGTGATACTCTAAGTTCTTTTTCCGTTCTTAACACGTAAGCAATGTCTTTTTTGGGTATTTTGTATCGTTCACTATAAATTTTTTGATCTGAAAAATTTAACAAAATTAAGAATAAGGAAGCTTATACAGGATTCTTTACTATCATGTCAATACTAAAAGAGGTAATTCATTAGGACAATTTAAAACTAAAAATTCATATGATCATGTATCGTAGATTGTTTTATTTTTGAGATACAGTATGTCATTAAGAAAGGCTCTGTACAGGATAACCATGAAAAAACTACAATACGTAGTACCAAGCGATAAAGAAACATAAAATAAAGAAAAAGTTCCTACGAACGTAGATCCGAAACGTCTTCGTTTAAAACATATAAAGTTTCCATTCACTCTAATACATAATTTGCATACATCCTTAGCTTTAAATGCGTTTCTACTGGAAACCGTTGTTTCTAGCAATATCAATATGGTAAACCTTTTTTAAGCAGGAACGGTGGGAAAAACGATTTTTCCATTCAAAAGCGACATACAGTTTAAAAAAGTTAGGACCAATTTAAATCTAATGAAACCCTGTATGTGGCGTTCGCTATCAGTAATACAAAAATTAAGGGAATATTTGAATTTAGCATCATAAAAAACCCCTGTATACCAAATTTCGTCCGATTATTACATCTCTGTCCAAAGATATACAAAAAAACTACGTATTTTAGTTTTTTCATGATCATCCTGTATAAACTTTCTTATTCTTAATTTCGCTATACTTGTACATATTTTAATATAAGTAATATAAGTTTTTTGAATACATTGCTTTGAATTATTATACCTTAATTTTAATTTTGAACAGCGTTGTTAAGGTACAGTTACTCACAATATTGATTCTATCACATCTAACAAGTGTGGAACACTACCCAGACATCAACAGTGGCTTGTTTGAGATCGATTATGATAGTATGCTGTCGATCTTGCACAACTTCTGTGGCTTCTGACTATAAATTGTCAATAGAGTTTATACTATTTGGAGACTGGGGAAGTAAAATGAGGCCCGTGGTATAAGACTCATTGCTTCGCCATCAAGTGAGTAAAAGTGGTATGCTTAGTTGAAAAATTTAAAATTTTTCACTTTAAGGCTTCAAATTATTCAAAATTTAAAGGTAAGCGTCCTTATTATAAGATTATAATATAATCTTATCTTATAATATGGGATATATTAGAACTAGAGCTTTGAATGTTCTCAGTTTTCTTCGAAGAGAATTAAGAATGGAGATAAGAAGAATTGAAATGCAACAAAGTCTGATCTTGAAGGACTCAACGGTAAGTAGGTCCTAGATGATCCGACTAGGGAAGAACCTCTCTACAGTGGAAAAATCAACTAGATAGAGAACATAAGAACTAAAGGTTCTTGATGGACAAATGCATTGGTCAGGAAAGACTAAAAAATTACTGGTAATAAATAAAGAAAATCTAATTGTAACTATTGATCTGCTCGTAACTGAGAATTTTCAATTTCGAAGATGGTATTAAACCAAACGAATGAGAGTCCACCATTTACTTTGACTGATCCTAGATTGGTTGAATACTAGAAGGCCTAAAACCGAAATAATGAAAAAAAATATTTTTTCAACTACAAAAATACTTAATTTATTTTAAGAAAAAATACATTTTTGACATAAACTTATATCGGTATAATCCTGAAATATCACAGATTATTAATGCCGGTGTTTTACTAAAACTCCTACTTAGGCAAACTCAAAATATCAGAGGCTAAATCATTACCAGTAATAATTCGATCACTCAAAATAAAAATTCTCGATCCAGTGAGGATTTCTAATAAATTACAGGCAGCTATTTCAGCGTAAGTAACACCTCCAACCATGAAAATCAAGAGGCTCCTGGATAAAAGTGGATATCCTTTATTGTTTCTCAAAGAAACTGGGGCAAAATTCTCCAACTTCAGTATGATTTCATCAAGAGGAATTGAATTTAGAATCATTCCCGCAATTTGAGTGATAATTGGAATGTATGATCCTCCATAAACATAACTAGCACAAGTAGGATGTTTAAGATTGACTTTATCAGGATCACTAGGAATCTGCCTCAAGATTTTCGCGTTTGAATAGAAGTTTTTCGAATAGAGTTTCGGAATTTTTAAATTTAGTTTCGTCGAAAAATTTAACGAGTTTTGAGATGATTCAGTTATAAATCCTAAATTTATAAGATGTGTAGTGGCAAAACCGTAATCATATCCGAATTGATGCAAGAATTTCTTCCAGAATGATCGAATTTCTGTTTCAGATAGTTGTTGTGTAATCAGTAACAAACAAAATAGTCTCATTGAGAGCAACATGTTATTTTCAGTAACAGTAATTTCTTCCAAATAACTAATATTAGCTGATTTGTTGAAATTCTTCATTATATCTAGCTCTACTTCCTTTTGTTTTTCATATTTACAACCAATAATGTGTATAATCGTTTCTGCAGCCATTAAGTGATTGGTTATAAAGGCCTTTCGAGTTTTAGTTGCTTGCAATTGAGTTTGAACATACTTTTTCATTTCGTCTAAGGGCATGTCTCGAGAAGTAGTTTTTTCACTCTTTAACTGTTTGGTCAAGTTACTAAGTACTGAAGTCACTTCGGTAAAGTACCTATTCTTTATATCACCATAAATAGGGTCTTGTCGACTATTTAGATTAATATTAACGAACTGTTTTTCTCTGATGGGATTGCATTTCTCATCCACATGTACTTGTTCCGTAGAATCTACTTTTTTATATTCACATATTCCAGCTTTGACCGGATAGACTTCAGTTAAAAGACCAGCATAAATTCCTGGAGTTAACAAGGCACTAGGATAATCAACACTGCGATCTACTATTATTAAAGCACCAAAGTTTGAATCTTTATCTGAATCACCTTTTTCTTCACAGATGTCATCATATTGTTTTAAAATTGTATTGGAATGAGAGCCTAATGTCAATATAACATTAGGTTTGCCTGAAAATTAAAATATTTTATATTCGAACTGATGTAGCAGTACGCAAGTTACCTGTTATAAAGCTTAATTGCCATAGTGTCTTTGCTAACACAGGCATTAAAATATAATTCTCATGTACAAAGATTGTACTGTAAATTAATGGCATTTCTAAACTTAATACTCCATTATCTAAGTGTACAGGCATCCACTGAAACGAATGAAGTGTAACTGCACTTCCCAACAGAGCAAACTGATCCAATTCTTCCTCAAATATATATAGACTTCTAGGAATCACTATAATATGATATTTGTTAGTTGGAGGTTTGTCTATGTCCACATGAGCTCTAATCTGATCAACGACTTGACTAAAGATTTTAAACATTGCCGGTATCATATAGAAAATAGGAGTATCTTGATGATTTGGAGCCACCGATTCTAGTTTGAAAATCTTTTCAACTCCAGATGCCCTAAAATTGACAACTCTATAGGTTGATATACAAGTTGAGGTGAACTTACTTCAACCATTGGACTCCACAAACACGTTCTAGGGGTTTTATTAAGGACGGTTCAATGATTAAATATTTCCTGTTGGGATTTGTTGAAAATATTTGGGACAGTTGAGCTTTGGAAATTTCCTGTAGAGAGGAGAGTTTTTGCAAAACATCTACCTCCATGTTTTAATTAGTATTGGTAATACGTGGTACACGTCTTTTTTAAACTTTTACTTTTTAATTAGTACCCCAAAATATAAAATGTTTTGCCATAGTTATTAACCATTTCTTCTTCTTTTACTTTATGATGTCGCTACGCAATGCAACGCTGTCAAATTAAAAAAGAAGAAGAAAGGTTAGCAATTGTTTTCAGATAGTTTCATGTAAAAGATGTAGTCTAGTGTAGTCCTATTCTTCCTTGATTTTTTTTTCTCAAGATGAAAGGATGCAGTAAAAATAAGTAAATAAAGACCTTTTTTTAATTATAATGTTAATTCAGCCACATTTACAGCTAGCGCGTGCAATTTAAATTTCATTTGTGAACAATGGAACCGGCTCTAGTTGGTAGCCCTGTAACCAAATTTTCACAACAATCGTACAATCAGTTTTCCGCAAAAGTTTAACTTACCATCCACCGTGAATTACCCTGTATGTAAGTTACCCTTTTCTATATACACGATGATCTAGAATAATTGGACATAACTAGAACCAATAAACCCAAGTGAGTATAAGCGTCTGTCCCTAGAATTCCCCATATAAAAAATTGGTGGTATTTTTCTTCAGTATCCCAAAATTCGTAGCTATAATTAGGGTGACCATATTTATTTCATTAAAAAAAAGTACAAAAATAAAAGAGAAAAGTTCGTTAATACTCTTAATAGTAGGCGTAAGTATAAGTTTCAATTAGACATTGTTATATAAAGCATGGGTCATGTCTCGCCGTTTCAACTGTGTTAAATTTGTTGATAAAATATAAAAGTTTATCACTAACATTTCGTTGGGGTACAAAATAAGCCCAATCACCATAAAGTGCTTTGCCGATCGCGGAAAAATCTTGGTGGTATCTTTTAAAATTTTTGCTTCATTATTTGATGTCTCTTTGATGTACGCTGCCGTGGCGCATACATCTAACAATAAGATATAGGTAAGAAACATTTCAGCGATTTTGACGCCTATGACAAAATACATGTATGTATATGACCTTACCAACAAGATCGAATATATACACACATTGAAGTTAATTAAGATTGGTCAATTTTTATTCCTTAAAAAAAGAAAATACTGTTCTACTAAAATAACCTTACCTATAATTCACGATAAAAATAATATTCGTAACGATAGGAAAAAATAATGCACGAGAAATATTGTACAACTGGGACAAATAAAAGTGGACGATTAAATAGTTGTTTTGTAAATCTGGCTTTTAAACCTTTGCTTACCTTTTCATTATTGTAACTGACATGACAGTGATTAATAAATTATAATTTTAAATATAGTACAATACGTCAATTAAGTTCATTTGAAAAAACAAAAATAATTACACTATGTGAGGAAGCGTGATTATTAAATGCAATAGCAGTTAAAATTAAAAAATTTTCATTTTAGTCACCTTGTCAGTTATCTGATCGATTATCAATGTCAATAAAAGGCAAAAAATCTGCAGGTAAAAATCGGGATTACCCAAATTTGGGAAAAACGATTTGAAGAGTCGTCTACTTTTATCTATCCCCAACTGTATAGTTGGGGTCAAATAAAATTTAACGATTCTTAAAGCCAATGTTCGCAGGTTTGAATAAGTCCGGCTTTTACCTATAGATTTTGTGACACGTTATTGACAGGTAATCGGATAGATAACTGACAAGGTGAATGTTTAAGAAGGTGAAATCACCAATTTCTTTATTATAATAATAATAATAATAATATAACTATTTAAGATTTAATAATACAAACTTTTTAGTTCAAAAAATAAATCTATTAGTAAGTAATTATAATGGATTTATTTGTCAGTGTCATGTCAGTTAGAATAATGAAAAGGCAAGTAAAGATTCTGAAGCTAGATTTACAAAACAAGAATATAATCGTTAACTTTTATTTGTCCCTAACTGTACGTAACAACAAAATATTTGTTCTAACAATAAAAATATATAAGTGAACGATATAACAATAAAATAGCACAAAATTTATTTTTATGTTGTTAAAAAAACTAAAATGTTTTATAATTTTTTTATAGAAGTACGAATTCAAATTGCATGTGCATAATGCCATGAAAATTACATGGTCGATTTCCAGTTTTGACTTATTACTTTACTCTGTAATTCAAAACATTGCCTAAAAACTTTAAAAGTACGATTTTATAGGCATTTTAATCATTAATAGATGGCACAAAGTTTTACCTTTTTTTAAATAAGATTCTACATTTTTTTTTTGATAAAAATTTAGATTTGCGCTTAGCAAATGTTTTACATGCATGAGTACAAAGCCATTTGCTTGCATTAAAAAATACTGTATGTAGGTTTTTAAACTTTTATTAATAAAAAAAATTTAAAATTAGCTAGATATTTTGAAAAATTAACTTTTCTTTGTTTAATAAAAATTACTAGAACTAGAGAATAATTTCCCGATCTGGTACCACTGACTAGATTTATATGAGATATTGATTTCCGAGAGAAACTAGGTCTGTTCCAACGAAATTGCATCAAAAAGATCACATGACGATTTCCAAACAATTTTTGACCAATCAGTGTGGCGCTGACTGGTTCCGAATTCTTGTTGGAACAGACATCCTGACTTGAAGAATTTTTTCAGAATTTTAAATAGTAGTGTAAATTTCTGCTGCGTTGCCAAATTTTCAAAATTTTAACTCTACGCAAATAATTTTTAATACAATCCTGTAGGTATAGTATTTTTTGTGAGTCATTTAATAAACCTTTCAATTATCTATTTAAGTGTGTTAAAAAATTAAAATTGGTTGATAAATAAAGGAGAAGTTATTTTAATTTAGTTAACCTTGAATGTTAACAAGTTTTGATAAATTTTTTTAAATGTGTCTTGTTGAAAGACGAATGCAATTTGAACTTTATTATAATTTTTCTTATTTCTATATAATTATTTTGTAATTGTTAAGTTTGTCAGCTTTAAGTAGTCTGTTTATAGGCAAATTTTTAATCCCAATTACTGATAAATAAATTAAAAAATCAGTTGATAAATCAAGTTTTTATCAACTGGCAAAAAAATATTAGCGTAGGGTTATAATTTTAAAGATTTGGCAACCATGCAGAAATTTAAGCTTGTATCTAAGAGCTTTTTGTCTGAAGCCAATAGGATTCCTTTTAGTTCTAGATCTGTAAGCTTAGTCAATCATTCTGCCACAACCTGTATACGGTGTCGTAGAATGACATTCAATGTTGTAGCAAACTAACGCGAGTTTGAGAAAACAATATTTTTAAGATTTTATTATACTTATGATAGATAGTCACCTTTTTTTGATAATATAATTTTAATAATGATAATAATATCTACAAAAAAAGTTATAAGAAACTCAATCAAAGATAGATATGCATTTTTATCAATGAACGTTAGTCTCAGCATTTGTAGGATAATTTTCTAAAGCTTTTTTCATACATATTATTCATATTACATATTAAAATTATATTGTCAAATCGTTGGCAACAGTGTATAAATACTATTAAGAAAACAAAACGCATACCAACATAACATCAAATATATTATGTATGTATATGTGGGTGTGTTATTTGAAAAACGAAAATAACTGTGTAAAACACCTAGTTTGGGTTGCCTTTACGGAAACTAATATCATCTCCAGAAAACTTGTCCTCTTTTATAAAGGGTGTCTGATTCGTTACTGTATATACTAAAATCTTAAAAAGTAGTAGTTATTTCATTCACAAAACACTACATTTTGGAAATAAATTTAAAAAACATGATCATTAGTTCAATAATAATATAAATAAAAAAAATCGATTTACTTCTAAAAAACTTCATATTTCAACATAATATGGACAAAATTAAAGGTATTCGATCTGATTTAAGCTCTAAAACTTGACATTTTTAATTTTTTTTTCAAATTTTAATTTTCATGTTATTTTTTGAAAAATTGACAGCACTGAACAACTTTTTTAAACGTTACTATCATAAAATAAATAAATAATAAATAATTTACTATAAAATAAACGTCGCAGGTTTTTCGATACTTGTTGTCAAAAGTTATATTACAAAAAAATGAAAAATTGTAAATTCACTCTGCAAAACCTTCAAAGGTCTGCAATTTGGTAACCGTTGCGTTTCGATCTTCAGTCCTAGGGTGTTTTATTGATGAAATAATCTCTACTTTGTCAGATTTAGTATGTGCAGTAACGAATCGGATACCCTGTATAATATGCTGTTAAAAACACAATTTTCTCTAATCCACGTAGATTTGCTGTAACACTGAATATAGCATACCCTATATATAAAATATTCACTTCTGTATATAGGGTAGTTCACAATAGGTGACAGATTAGATTTTTGTAGAAAATTTATTCTGCGATTATTATGAAATTAGATTAATACTCTGTAAGTCAGTTATTGTTAATATTCGATACAACACAAATTTAGCAAAATCGCATTATTCTTGCATAAGGAATCAGCCACTGCTCTGTATCTGATGAATTAAAAGCTGTATGAGTACAATAAAAACAATATTTATTAATAATTTTAAAGAAAAAATTACATTATCTCAAGAATTAAAATGCTAAATTCATTCGGGTTTCTTTCCAAATGGATTTTCTGGATGATTTGCCATGTTAAAATAAAAATCAATGAATTAAAAAAAGTAAAAAAAGCAATCAAAATCATACTCTTCGTTATAGTCGAACCAAGTATTCCGTCCAGCTTCGCCCTTGTCTAATTTTTCCATTTCAGTAATATCTGCTTTATCCAGAGTAAAATCGAATATATTAAAGTTTTCTCTTATTCTGCTGGGAGTAACACTTTTTGGGATGACTGCAATATTTTTTTGTATCATAAACTTAAGCAAGACTTGAGCCGTAGTTTTTTTGTGTTTGTCAGCAATCTTTTTTACGGTGGGATCATTGAGAATATCTGGATAGTTTCTAGCCCTAATAAAAAATCAAATTTACTACTAAATACATGATTGGGTTACACAAAAAATACATACGGCATATTGTTACTTTCTAACCACTTTCCAAGACCAGGGTTTCCAAAAGTAAGATACGAAACCATTACAATTCCATTATCCTGGCAAAATTTTACTAATTCTGGCTGTTGAAGATAAATATGCAGCTCCACTTGATTGGTAGCTGGAATAATCTTGGCATTGTCCAAAATTTTTTTTACTTGCCTTTGATTAAAATTTGATATTCCAATAGTTTTACAAAGTCCACGTTCGACTAGTTCCTCCATTTTCTATGAGAATAAAATACAAAATAAAATTATAAACCTTTTTTAAAAAACCTTTTTTGGTTTCAACCTTATATGTTGCAACAAGATCACTTGGTAGAAGTTTCATTTTATTAAATGGAAGATTTGAATCAATATCAAAGCAAATTGGAGAATGGATTAAATATAAATCAATGTAGTCTAGTTGAAGATCCTCTAATGATTTCTTCACATAAAACTCCACTCTAGAAATAACATGTATTTGAAAAAGCTTTTTACATCTACTTACGAAATACTTTTCTGGTGGCTGACAACCTGGGAGTTTAGTAGTTACAAATACATCTTCACGTTTCAGTTTTCCGCTATTAAACCATTTCTTTAAAACTTTCCCAATAATATGTTCATTTCTATAAAACAATGCTGTGTCGATATGTCTGTATCCAGTTTCTAAAGCAACATCCAGAGCAGTTTCCAATTCTTGTTCATTTGTTATCTATGAAAAAAAAATAATTTAGTAGAAAAATATTCGAATTTATTAAGAATAATTACAGTAAATGTTCCAAGTCCGATAGGAGGAAGTTTAT
Organism: Hypothenemus hampei; assembly: GCA_013372445.1. NCBI lineage: Eukaryota > Metazoa > Arthropoda > Insecta > Coleoptera > Curculionidae > Hypothenemus > Hypothenemus hampei. The sequence goes on along the minus strand of JABRWK010000217.1, from coordinate 6,200 downwards.
GACCATCAGTTAAAGTGAAATATTGGGACGCCATTGAGAAATATTTTTAGTTGCGTGAATCTCGTTGTACAACAGATGAAAAACTGAATTAATATGAACAAAATTAACGCATTATACAGTTTCATCAACAAATGACTTGACAATTTTTTAATAAAGTGTATTACTTTTAGTTGCGCAATATGGTCTTACATAAAATAAAATATTTACAAAAATGTGCTATCATTTCGGGATACTCAGATTTACGTATAGGAGTGTTACACATGGTTATTCACGTTATATAACCTATTAAACTTTCATAGAGAAATAGTAAAGGTTACACCTATCGAGTGTTGAACGAAGTTATCCGCCGAAGCACATCACTAAACAATTTTAAATGAAAGTAGGTGATTGTGGAACCAAAATAGACACTAAATACGATTTTTCATTTTTTAACACTTTACTGACTCATGTAAATATATTGGTCAAGGGGAGTGCGTAAGTACAGGAAGGACTAATTCGGCCGAGAAAATGGAAGACGATTCAATCTATTGTCTCAGTTAAATCACTCCGTTATTAGATCGAATACTGATTGTACTGATCACATTAACCGAGTACTTGGCCGAATGCTCCTTCCCGGTCTAGCATGCGGTAGGAGAAATACAGCCTTAAGATAAATTTTCGAAAGTTTCAAGACTTATGTAAACGGATATTTATTTAAAATATACTGGCCGCAATTGAAATCCGAACACCTTGATAAAAGGTATATTTTTAGATTGCAAGAATGCATTCAAAATCGTGGATCACACACTCAATATTAAATTTAGAAAAATAAAAAAATAAAGGTACATTCCATTGATTCGAAATTTTAATCGTTTAATATTTGAGTAAAATGTAAACTATATAAAAATTTTTAGAGCAAAATATGGCTTTTATCAAGGTGTTCGGATTTCAATTGTGGCCAGTATATTTTTGGCGACGGTTTCCAAAAAAATGTCTCCTACAGCATAATGACCAATGATCCATGGCCTACTATTAAAATTAACTCTTATGTTTATTTTAATTACATTGTTTTAGTTTTTTGTTTTGAAAGCCATGAAAAATACACTACTGGAAAAAATTAAGGGAACAAGAATTTCTTGGCAATTTTTTAGTGTTTTTTGTAAGAGCTGTATCTCCGTGAAAAATTACTGTATCGAGATGAAAAAAAAACCATTTTAAAGCCCCAACACTCTACTTTTCAGATTTTGTGCAGAAAATTTTTTTGAGTTATGGTTATCGCGCAATTGTGCAAAATAGAGCGAGGCAAAAATTTTACAAATTTTTTTTTTTCTTTTAAAGGCTCTACGGGCTCAGGAAAATTTTTTTAAGCTAAGCCAATACATTGGTCGGTTACACTGCTTATTTAGCTTCAATTTGCTTTTTTTGGAGCCTCTGTACGTCAATTCTTTGCCGAGATATTGGACTTTGAATGGAAAAAGACCCTTTTGTCTTCGATCGTCGATATCTCAGCAACCAATGGTCACACAAGAATTTCAAGGACGGTTTCAGAATCTTGAATAAATTTCCTACAAAACCTTTGCATGATTTTTTGAAGAAGAATTTTTTTTTTACCCTTACCATTCATTTGAAAAAATTCAAAAAAAGGGCGTTTTACAGTCTTTTCGTAAATCGACTGCTACTTTACAAATATTGCTGGGAAGTTTTAATGTTTCCAGGCAGTTTTAAAGCCTAATGTCCCCTCATTAGTCCTCTAAATTTTCAAAGTGATCCATCGAACCGTTTTTCCGGACCGATTGATCAAAGTTTTACAAATCAATTAAAGGAACAAATTTATGGTTCTTAGACAATGTGTCAACAAAATCAAAAAGGAAACAATTTTTTTTCGATTTTTTGCACAGTTTCGCACTAGTTGCTTGTTAAATTTTCACATTTTCGAAAAAAAACAAAAATTCCAAAAAATTTTCAAAAAAATCAAAAATTTCAAAAAATTTTCAAAAAAACCAAAAATTCCAAAAACAGTCTCAAAAGATGAATAATTCCCAAAAATGTTCAAAAAAATCAAAATTTCCATAAAATCTTCAAAAAAATCAAAAATTCCCAAAAATTTTCAAAAAAACCAAAAATTCCAAAAAGTTTCAAAAAATCGACAATTCCAAAAATTCTTTAAAAAAAACAAAATTTCCATAAAATCTTTGAAAAGATCAAAATGTTCAAGAACAAAATTTTCAAAAAGAACTGTGTTTAATATCGTGTGTTGCCGCCTCTATTTTGAATTACCGCATTTAATCTGTCACGCATATTAATACAGCGTCGAATTGTTGCTTGTGGAATTGTTTGCCAAATTCGTATCAGCGCTTGCTCTAACGCCGCTAAATTAGGCAAGTTGGGATATTCCCGGCGCAATCGACGTTCCATGATGTCCCAGACGTGCTCGATGGGGTTGAGATCAGGACTCATCGCGGGATGCCTCAACAACGTTATATCATATCTTTCAAAGAACCGTCTGGTAACATCGGCTGTGTGAGGGCGAGCATTGTCTTGCATGAAGACGAATCTCCTCACATTTTGTCGCCGGGGTAATACAACTGGCCTCAAAATTTGGTTTATATAGCGCCTAGCATTGAGCGTTTCCCGAACAATTACCAATGGAGTCCGCGCTGACCGTGATATCCCAGCCCAAACCATTACCGATCCTCCATGAAAGGGAGCCATGGGGCGAGTAAAGCCTTGTAAAAAACGCTCTCCCTGACGACGCCAAACTTGGGGCCTTCTATCGCTACCGTGGAGACAAAACCGTGACTCGTCAGAGAATAAAACACAATTCCACTGCCTCATGTTCCATTGGAGATGCTCGCGAGCGTACGCTAGACGAGCTTGACGATGTCTAGCCGTTAACATTGGCACACGGACAGGATTTCTGGCCCGCAAGCCAGATTCACGAAGACGATTGATAAC
>JABRWK010000216.1:56029-138609 GCA_013372445.1 Hypothenemus hampei | reverse complement strand
TGGATAATATCCGCATTATCATTATTGGTAGTTTTGATAGAGCCTTCAAAACACTTTTACGGCGTAAATTTATTCTCTTGTCCGAAAATATCCAAATATTATTTTCTCTCTTACGAATTCGGTATTAGTTAGTCGTTAAAAACAGGACTTGAAATTTGAAATATATTATTATACAAAAATAAAATATTTATGAACTGGGTTATTTTTACAGCCAGTCAGTGTCAAATCGTATATTTTTTTTAAGATTCTGTAGTCCAATCACTGACTAAACAGTGTAAGATGTAAATTCTATTCTATATATATATATATATATGTATATCCACACAAGAATGCACCAGAAAGAAATGGATGGAAATGATGATATGTTGATTGACATATGGATTTGTATTTCTTACCTGTAGCCTCGTGGTGTAGTTAGGATCAGCAGCTGCGTGAGCTGCTAAGAATGGGTCATAGTAAACGCCACCATCCACTGGGAGTGTATTCAGTACCGGAGTGTATCCTAAAGCACCTAAAATTGATGATTGACTCTGATGTATTAGATTTTCTATAAAATTTTGCATAATAAAAAATTTTCAAAGAAAAAACTATTAAAATACTCCCTAGAAATATTTAGCCCTAATATAGTATTAATTCTATTTATACGTCTATGGTTTTAGAATAGATAAAATTTAAGGTTTACTTAGGTCTTGTTACATAATTTTGTTTTGAAGTCAGAACATTTCCTTTATTGTTATTAATCGTCAATTATCGAGTTTTGCTTATTTACCTGCCAGGGGTGTGGGATGCCTGGCGAAAGCAGCTGCCGCAGCAGCCGCGGCTGCAGGATACGTTGCCCGTGCCCGGCCTCTTTGTATCGCCGCCACGCCGGCCCGGAGTGTAGCTGCGTCGGCTGGCCATTGAATCACAGGAACTGAAAATTGATTAAACCTTGTTGTTGCATATATGTATATTTTGAACCGATTAAACGACGATAAACTTGCCTGCTGGAAGTGCTGGTGGCTTTTTGGTTTGTACTCTAGCTGTGGCATTGTTTACCTAAATTGAGTAAAAAGGAATATAAAATTAAAAAATGAAACAGTCGAATCTAATGTAACCACTTGTTTTTTCGCAGATGCTTTTTAATTTAAAAGTCAAGTCAGACTCACAAAAAAAACCAAAAACAAGTGCTTCCATTAGATAGGCAAGAGTTTGCTCCAATCGATACCAATCCATAGAGCAGACTTTGTCCATACAGTGTCTAATTTCAATACAAAATTCATTGGTTAACATCAAAGTCAGGCAATGATAAGATATTTCATTTGTTTAACAATTTATTCGGGCCTTAAAGTTTCTTTTATAGATTGTTCACGATACATTTAAAATGAAGTCACTTACCAAAACTGAGCTGTGTTTCCAGTTTGTATTTAAAATAAGAAAATGAAACATGTTTGAACGTATACGACACAAGTTATAAGATAAATTGTATTTGCTCTTCATATTGCAAGAAAAGTTTTTCAAACTGGTAGCACGTCATTTTCGTGAAATACCTACATATACATGTATGTCATTTGAAGCATTTCTTTATCTTTCTTTATTTATAGTGACAATAATTGCCTGAATTTGATTTACACTTGGTTTATGATAAAAATACTGCTGTAATAATATTTTTTAACTTAATATAAATATCTAATTAAATCTACTATGTATATAATGGCAACAATTGAGAATGAAAATATACACATTTTTGTTAAAAAATATTATTTTTAAGGTAACATTCTAAAACGTTTAGCATAAATTAATTTAAAATCTATTAAAATAACAGTACATTAACATTTCAAACGAATGTTATCTATGTAGAAATGGCCATTTAATAAAAGGCCTTACAATGTAAAATCGGGACTATAAAGGATATCTGGGTTATTTCGATAATAAAACGGCACTTTACAACCTTTTTTATTCGCATCGAAAAAAAATATATAGACAATGAAACATTACAAGTTTTCTCTTTTTAGAACGCCACCATAGCAGGTATAATTTAAGCAAACGACATTCCTTGTAACAGTGACTCGAACACTAATTTGCCACTTAAGAAGGAAAATGTAATTATGCGGTACCTATCTGTTTATTGACGCTTTATATGTTGAGTGTATCGTTAACGAATGGTATGTATGTAATAGGAATCGATAAATGTTATCAAAAACATACATCTAAAATAATATGATTGCTTGCGTGTTTCAAGATATCCTGCATTGATAAAGATAGAGTCAACTCAAAAATTGCATGTATGCAAAATTACAGAGAAAATTAATTATCATATTTTTTGTTGCAAGAAGTCGATTGCTTAAACTATTAACTTAAGTATATGTACTTAATATAACTAACTAATTATAACTAGACGAGTTACCAATAGGCTTTTAACTTCTATGTCAGTTCTGTAATATGCACATTTATGATGTATTTGAAAAAGAAAATCATAAGTTATCATTTTTTGAAGGGAAAAACTACAAAAAACGTGTTACTAAATGAAAACTACTAAATCAGATAAAATTCTTAAAAAATATAAAGGGCAGATATGATCTATCTCTTAGTATGGATAACTTTTTTATTTTAAGAGATTAAGGATGGAAAATGGGAAAAAATGAGCGGAATCTTATGTAAATGCTAAACTTAAAAGTTTGACAAACAACATTAGATTTCTCAAATATGTATGCTCAAAAAACTGACAAGTAACTAATTTTTAAATTTAAATATTTCAAGATCTATTAATGTTAAAGAACTAAGTTATTTTTGATAGATATTCTTGAGCAAAATTCGGTGTCATCGAGTAAATTCTTATGGTGGGCTTAATTTTCAAGATATGACACGAACCTATATTTTCTTAAATGGCAATCATACTTGGTAATGGTTTCATTTTTTTTCAACTACTTAAAATTCCTAAATTAAGTAGCGATTAATATTTTTATCAAGTTGGCCGTGGATAAGTATCAACAGAAGTTTGGCTCCGAGTTTCTTCTTGTCATGAATAAGTTAAATTGTCAAATTTTAAGTAATTGTTTTGATCTTGTAAAAGCCAAAATGTATACAAATGAAGAAAAACATTACATGTTATACTGTTATTATGTTAGTAAGGAATACTAATGGAACCATTGATATGTATTTTAATAGATATCTAGAAAAAAGACAGCCAGATTAAACAATGTTTTCACAATTAAAAAATAATTTGAAGCTACATAGTTTATTTAACAAACCCAAAGGCGTAAATATTAAAATCCGGCCTCAAACACTAAATAGAATATCAAAGGAAAATGTGTTTCGAATGAGAATTGTGTTATATTAACAATTTGAGTGATTAAAAACATTGTAAATGCGTCGTTTTCATTATTGCTTTCGTCTTTCTAATTTAATTATTGTTAGTTGTTCCTGATATCTAAATTTTGTTTAAAATCCTTAAATACTTTGTTAATGAAGCTACAATTCAACATAGTTATTTTATTGACGTTTATCTCACTTCTTTTGTAGCAATTGATATACAAAATTTTTGTCTATAGCCAGTTTGATAAAAATAATAAAATTAGCTTACTTTCGTAATTGCAAAAAGATAATGACAGGGTCAAGTATATCTTTGCAATTAGAAAAAAAATGCCTGTTTAATGAGTTCATAGCTAACTATGACAGTGATTTAAAAAAAAAACATAATTTATCATACCTAGAAAATCAAGGCCATCGGTAAAACTTGGTTGATGCCATCCAATTCTGCGCAAAAAATCTATCAAGAATTAGTTGTTTCATTTCTCTAATTTTAAGAGAATTTGAGATATTTAAATTTAAATATTTAGACACTTTTTCGGTTTTTTCAACAATTTGTTTGTTTGTCAAACTTAAAAATTGAATCACATTACCCATGAGATTTTATCTAATTTTGCCTATTTAACTAACCTTCTACATCTCAGACCAAAAAAGTTACTTATAGTTAGGGATATATTATGACTACCTTGGATTCGAGACTTTCTTATGTTTTGCCTAAAAAGCACGCGCAATCAGATCATAACTAGGCACCTAGAACTACAATTTAAATTAATTTTAATTAGATCGGACAAAGTACGATGACCACTGGTCGATATAGATGACAGAGACATCGAACAATATGATAACTGACATGTGAGAAAAGTTAAGAAACCCATTGGTATTCGTAAGAATTTTTGGGCACAAGTTTGTGGCATGGAGCGTCGCCATGGCTCCCGCCCGAGCCGGGAGCGGTGACGGCGCTCCCCTGGCCTTATCCACTTACCTCCTCGGCGGCCCGTGAGCGGGGGGGAGGGAGGGGGATCGGAACTACAACTGTCACTGCGTCATCAGCGCAATGGCCAATTAAATGGCCAACAAGGTCTAAAGACAACGTATAGACATTGGAGAACCGATAGCAGCAAATAGTGACTTAACTTGATTCGATATAATAATAATAGTAATAATAATAATAATTTGATAATAGTGTGTGCGGCAAAAGAACGTCAAAACAACACGTGTGAAGCAGGGAGGTGCTACCGGTTAGTCACTAAAGCCAGCAAGCCAGCCACACGGGGGTTTTGACCTTGTTTTACCGGGGAGGGACGGGACAGGCCAGTGCTACACGTAGAGCTATAGTCATGCACACCTCTATTTTTCTTCCCTCAACCACGGTGCCGTGTAGTCGGTCTCGTGCGCGCTCCGCATCAGCACTATTTGCGAATGTTACAAAACCGAACCCCTGCATGCAGAGACAGACAAGACATGCATTATAAACAGCTCTTCAAACTCGTGCAATGACATGATGACGTTAGACATTAGACATGCCTCTGTCTAGAAGCCTCATTCCACACTCGCTCACTATCTCAGCATTAGGGTTAGACTACGTTACACTGTTAGGCATTTTTTTTTCTTATTGGCGGCGATCATTGATATGAGATACATATCTGTCTAAATTTTTGAGAAATCCATCCAATGGAATTCGTATAAAATTTCCTTCCAGAAGATAGTTTCTCATGAAAAAGAATGTTCAAACAAATTGATAGCTTACAAGAATGTTATTTAAGGAATTTAGAAATGTAGTACATATGTACAAAATGTTCATCGCCGCCTACATTGAATGAATATACAATTGAGTCATATCCATCTACTGGAGTTTAGCCTCCCTTACACCAACATAACCTAGTCTACACCCAATTTGTTTCATCACCATCATCATCAACATCATTGAATTGAAAATCATAAACTCGCATACTAGACTTCTAGGGGCTTTCTTTTGTCAATAAAAAAGATATACGTAAAATAAAATACACTTTCCGATCGCATAAATCAATGTCATCGACCAACAAATCAATTTCCAACCTAACCTAAACATATCGGAGACACTATCTCTATCTAACCATAAGACAGTACGATTTAACGAAAAAGAAATTCTCTGAAAAATCACATTTTCTTTTAGTTGCTAATGATAGAAGACATTCTTTTGCAAAAAAAATACTGGTTTAATCTATTAAACATAAGTCGTTAGTTAAATATTGCTATGAACAAGGCAAATATATTAAAAAAGAGGGGAAAAAAAACAATTTTGTAGTTTAGGTATGTTTCGGCAAGGAAAGCCTATTTACGTCGGTTTTAAACGGATTTCCAGTTTGAGAAGTGCGTTCAGACAAAGATACTTCTACTCTGATTACAAGGCAAAGACGCAATTCCTTTCAATTTACATCTGAATTTGCCCTTGAATTGATAAAGAACATGAGTTTTTCCATTTAACAACAATTTTTCAATTGCAACATTATGTTGAAATTAAAATTTCAAATGATGATAGTCAAAAATTAATGTTAGAAACGTTACAACCATATAGGAGAAGGAAAAGTAGCATTAAAATACGTTAGGAAATCTAACTACTGGTGAAACTGAAAGATTATTTAATGTAACTGAGCGGGTGTATGTATGATAAATTATGTAGAAGCTTTCTAAATCTATATAACACACATCCCAAACCACCGTTTAAAACCACACAAAAACAAATTAACAGACAGAGTTTAAAAAAAGGAAATTCACAAGGCAGAGAAAGTTATCTAATTGGAAATTTGGCACACCAGTCTCAACACTAAAACAATTAGAATTTTAATTCTTAAATGTACTTTAAAAACGCAGTTTTCAAAGTTTATTTAACAATATTTGAAGAAGAAAAATAGTGTTTAACATTGAGCGAACAAGAAAAATGTATGAAACGCGTGCAACAGAAATCATGTAAACGAATAGATATGATCATAAACATTTTTCTTGATAGACGGCGTACCAAAGTAAATGGATATGAAGTTGATAGAAAATGTCAATTAGAAATACTAAAAACAAAAATTAAAAGACGATTGACAGCTGCTACAGCAAAAACAGTTTATGAAACGAAGAAAACGAAACGATCTCAATACGCCATCATATGTCATATTTAGTATCATTAAGTCATTGTCAGATTGCACAATTGAACGGTAATGTATAAAGGTATATATAAAATGGCTTTTAATTGTACCTGAGGAAATTTGGCATCTTGCCAAAATATCTTCATGTAGAATTAGGAAAGTATCAAAACAACCGGCAACCATGTGTCAGAAAACGGAGCGTTCAATGACACAAAGTTGTCCATATTGAAATGTAAACGTAAAATCATGCATCGTATAATAAAAATACATCGTATACGTATTAATAAAAAATGTGATCAGGAGCCTACTCAGCTTTGCTGCTATCAAATCTAGGGTGATATGTATTCCATCTAGGGTGGTATTCGCTAAAAAAGCCCATAGAAACGTACATGGTGCAATTTTCGAGGCGCATACACTTTCATTACTCGATGAGAACCTACAAAGATCTGTTGCGATTCCTGTAGATTCAAAGACTAAAAGAGGTTTACACAAAAAAATTAAAACATTTTGCTACTAATTGTCCACGAAACTTCGGGTAGCTTTCAAACACTTTCATAAATGGGTTCCAAATAAATATTCATGCACGTTTCAAAATTAATTTAATCTTTATGCACACTCATTGGCTGTGAAAAATGTTGTTGAAAATTGTCAATTTGTCGTTTGTTGTCCCTGTTATAGCGGTTTTCAATAAAAAAAATAAAAAAATAAACGAAATACAAACATATGTACTTATATGCGCGTGCAACATGTCAAAATGCAACACCAATGAGAGTGTCCGATTAATTCAATTAAAAACGCTATTATTATTATCAATTAAACGATTTGTCAAGAATAAATGGCCAAGTTACATACTGGTATTCGTTAGATGTGATCCAATTAACTTTTTTTACGCCTCGTTATCAACAACAACCTAGAACTAAAAACTGCATTAGCATATTCGAAAACTTGTCGACCTGACAACATCGTAAACCGTTTTCGGCATGACAAAAATTCGTCACTTGTCGAATTCTAATTTAAGCACAAAAAGCTGTGTATGTGTTCAAATGATGGATAATGCAATCAAATATATCACATTTTCGGAAAAGCCATGCTCAACTACCATTCTAGAATTTCAATAAAAATTGAAAATATGTAGTACATTTTATTGGAGAATAGGGTGTTGTTTATAATATTCATAGTACAGGGTTACACACACCTTAAAGATATATACTGAATGTAATCGTTTCCAATTCGATAAATTCATAGTATTACAATCGTGTGTCACTTGCTCGTGACCATCAAGCACAATCTACAGGCTTTTAAAGGGAATTACCCAAAAACAAACATTACAAACGTTAACTACAATCAAAAATTCTGGAACAACGATAAAAGTGAAATTTAGCTAAATTAATGGTCTGATTAGTTTAAAAAAAATAATAAAACATCGTAGCCAGGCATGATTAATTAATTTTGCAGATAGAGAAGAGTACGTATGAAAAACGTCCAATTTCATGTTTAGTAGAGTGAATAATATAGAAGCAGGAAATATTTAAAAGGTCCTATACTAAATATAGCACTGACTCATGTCTCAGAAGAAAGATAATAAAAAATACTCGAAAATTAACAAGAAACAAAAAGTAAATTTCAAGTATTTTCGTTTTGAAAATCAATTTAATAGCAACATAGCTGGCTCAAAAAAAACTTCTTTTTTCATAAAAAAAATAATAACTAAACAACAGTTTTCAACATACCTTCGATCCACGTTCATTAAAGATAATTTCTACATCTAAAATTGGTCCGAATTGCTGCAAATGAAAGCGTCCAATCAAAACAATTATTAACAAGAATATTGAAAAAACTTACACCAAACATAGCCCTCAGGTCTGGGTCTCTAAACCTAAATGGAATGTTCGAGACGTGGAGCCTTTTAGGTTGGTTCGCTATGTCCGTGGCTGCCTGGGTGCCGGTGCCGGTGGCTTTTGTACTGTCAGAGACCTCGGCGGTGGTAGTAGTGGTTGGGGTCGCTGTCGCTGTGCCGTTTTGTTGAATTTCAGTCTCCTGAATGAAAAAGATAAAGTCGAATCTCAATTATGCCGTATATTTCCTGCCTCGGTCTAAGTCTCTCTCTATTTACTCTACCTTTAGAAGCAAATGTAAATTTTCCCGACCTTAATTTAACTTCCAGTCGGAAAAGTTAATTTTGTTTTAACAAACAACGAGGTCTACGTTATGTATTTTGATGTCGGAAGTTCAGTGGAAAGAGGAATACATGATGCGCGACTTCAGTGGAAGTTCAAATTTTAATGGTGAAAGTTTCAGATTATTTTTATGGGAAAAATACTACAAGCCTTGCAGTTTTTGTTTTCGATAATACGTTAAAGTATGTTATCAAAACTTTTATAACCTTCTTATGTGACTTGTTTATAACCTTATATACCACCCTGATCTTTATTTCTCTCGTTAAAATTTATTTTATTTTATAAAATGCGACCTCGGTTTTTTTAAATGGAGAAAATCTCTTAATCTTACCACTTTTCTTTACAACGTTATTTATATTTATAAAAGAATTATATTGATTTTTCACATATTATACTCGGGAATGGCGTAACAGCAAGTAAAGGAAAATCTAATCAATTTTAAGTCTTTACTTTATGAAGGCTACCTCTTCTGATTAAACAGATATCCAGGAAATTTCTTTTCAGAAATCGTTTTGGTATATGTATACATATATTTTCAGGTTTCCATTTTGCAAGAGTATGTATATTTAAGGCTTTACAAAAGTTTTATTTTTGATTAAAAAGTTTAAATTCTCGTTTATAGTTCGTATTCAAGAAAATTGTTTTACGTCAAAACAGAAGGGAATCAGAACCAAAGAAAATACCAAATAAAGAAATAATTGTTACCTGTGGCAATGTTTCACATTTAAATGTTTGTTGCGCGTGGCTCTGTTGTTGTTGTTGCGCAATAGCGGCCGCGGTTGCAGCCGTTACAGGGCTGCCAACTAATCCAGTAGGTGTTTCTTGAGCTGCCGTCCCCTGAGATGGGGGTGGACTGAAGGGCGGTCCCGTGCCCGGAGCCGGTGCCCCCGCAGGAGCTGGCAATAATGGCACTGTTGCCTTCTCTTCGCCCGCTTTCACTTCCCCATTTTGCGTAGGAAAGCCCGCCGCAGGAGTAGCTGCCCCGAAAGGTGCCGCCGTCATGCCCGTCTGCACCATATGCTGCAAGAAAAAAAAATGAAAACTCATTAGACAATCTGATGCTGAACATTTTCATCAAGAACGTAAGAGTATTAATCTTTGCCATCAATGGGGAAAAAAACGAAAAAAAAGTAAGCGAGAATATGTTCTGAAGAGCCTTGTCTTTGTCAAAGTTCAGTTTCCATAAATACACCGCTTCGTTGTTCATCCGCTGCACCCCATGGGGTTAATGGCTCTCCAGCTATTTTCGCAGGTCCATTTTTAGCTCGTAAATACCGTTGCTTTTTCGTTTTGTTAAATCACCATAAATAAATCTGGTACGCAACATGTGTAAAAGTTAAATTACACTTTATTCGGATGCGAATCCACAAGACGAAAAATATAAACATCCAATAAATTTCTGTATCCATATAACGTGAAAACACATTTAAATAGAGATTTGGTGGTATTCAACTTCAATCAAAGAATAAACCAAGCATCAATCATGCTACAATATGACGTTCAACGAATGTATCGGGGGGCTAATGGATGATGGACGACGTTATTATATCCCTGCTCGCTGAATCTTTTCCTTTTTAGAAACGATTTTCGAGCAATTTATATTCAAGACGAACTAATATGGTATGAAGATGGGCTAGACATTTAATACCTTCCAAAGCACAATTATGCGAAATGATGGATAATTTATCTGGATGATAAATTTAACCGTGGGCCATGATGACTCGAACTTTATTCGTAATATTCCGTAAAGTTCCCACTGCAACGTTAACTCTAGGTATTACGATTAAAGTAAAATTTCGTTCTCTAAATATCTTGAAAAAAATATTCTCAATTGTGATTTATGGCAAATAGTTGCAAATGGTCTTTATTTTGGATAACAAAATGACAATTTAATTTTTTTATCCAAAACCAATATTTTTAAGTTGGCAATGGAAATAAGATGTTAATATAATTAACAGATTTTTGGATCTGGATTTTACAGAAAAGTAACAATTACCTAGACATAAATATCGCAGATATAGGATGCTCGTTAGTGTCTCGTACGTAATAAAATAATAATTGATGAGTATTTTTTTTTAATTTTCTTTTTAACTGTTTTTACATAATATAATACTATCGTTTAATTTGAAGCATTATACAATATTTCATAATTGTCTTTGTGAAAATTATTTTGTTTTTGGCCAATTTAGTTCAAAAAATCTAAAAAAAAACAAAAAATCTGTTAAATCATTACACGTAGATATAAAACATGATTAATAAAATTGATGCGATTTTATTACAGATAATAATAAAATAATAAAATAAGGGGAATTCCATTTAAAGAAGGTGAATTTTTAATACTTTGATATTCCCTAAGTAGGATAAGAAGACCTATGTACTATATTGTTGATTTTTAAAAACTACCCAAAGATAACTCAAAACATCTATTAATACTATACATGTTAAAGTTTATCGTAAATCAGATGAATTAAGTTACAGAATCAAAAAGCAATCTGTGGAAACAGTATTTTTTGAACAAAACGTGAAAAATCTCTTCAACTGTGACTACTTAATAAAAAAATGTATAATTTTATGTGAAATCTAAAAACGTAACACATACGGTATTCTATTTGAAATAATAGAATTACATATCATAAACCTTTACCTTCTATAGTTCAAAATATTTTTACGTTATAGATTTGAAAAAATAGATTAAATATTACCTTTACATTTTTTCTCTGGGTTAATAATTAATGAATCATCGTCTGTGAACGCCTTACCCTGTATTTAAATATTTAATGAAGGTAGAAGCCAATGTTATATCTCGATTCAGCCTTTCCTGCCATATCCACAAAATTCATTGTTAGCTTTTTTCGCAGAGAAAGACCCAAAAAAGAAATTTCTCGAGTATTAAAAACTCGAGAAGAAAACTGTTGAAATTTATCAAATTTAAACCATTTTTTTTCGAGAACTGAAAGAAATGAAAAGTTGCAGTTTATACAGTCCGTCACTTTTAAATGAAACAAACTGCATTAATTGGAAAAAATTAAATTCAATGAATATCAAATGAATAAAGTCGGTCGTTTAAAACCGACGAGACAACTCAAACAAAGTTTTAATTGGCACAATTGAGGTTTTTTTTCTGTAGATAAAAAGACAACTCTTAATAAAGCCAATTGAAATTGAAAGTACGTGAAATGTTAAAAGATCTGTTTATTTTCATTAATAGTATAGGGTGTCATCAAATGATGGTCTCGAAATTTTAGACATATGTAATATGTGTAAATATTTGTTGATTTAAGAACTTAAAATGCTTAGTTTTGTTATTTTCCGTTATTCTTTGTATGAAACCATATTTGTTTAAATAGCGAAATAAAATAATTTTTTACGAAATATTAATGGTATTTTTATCGTTTTGGTTAATTAACCAAAAATGTGTTAGTAAATTTACTAACACATTTTTCTTCATTTACATATAATAACAAAATGATATTGAAAAAAATAAATGAGGACCATTCAAAAGAACTCGTTAAAGAAAAAGCTATAGGGCATTTTTGTCATCTAGTAAGTTCCACTACTGTAATTAATCCATTGATTTCTCGCCAATGCTTTTCTTGTAACTTCAGAGCAGATCTCGTAAATACAAGGACACTCACATTGTCGAAATTATTATAAATAAAATTAATAAATAAACCTATTAAATATTCAACGGTAGAACAATGATTATTAATTTATTCGGAAGGTTCTGTCTCAGTATCTGATTGGAAGGAAGGAACATACGTTTCGAACCTCGCATACCAAACGCAAACATATGGAAAAACAAAAATTAATATTTCGAAAATGTTCATCAAACGCAGGAGATATCCAAGTTGCATATCAATTAGAGATTTACATTAAGGATGTTTGAAATGAACATTCTTTTATCAGGAATAGAATTTGAACAGCTGAAAAGGAAATTAGGCTGCCTTATAAGATTTTTAATTAATCATTAACATTTTATGCTTGATTAGTGTATAGATAAATAAGCTATTGTCAAGTTAATGATACAATAGGTGCCACTTCTATTATGGTTTTTATGTTACTTTTTAATTATCTTTATGTATTTTGCTTTTACAATAAAACAAAAAATACATTTTCTTAGAAAACGAGATGGAATTTTTTTTTTATGGATAACTTTAGTAAAGGAAAATTTTCCCATCCTTATTTTACATAATTTAAACATATATTACACAATGGTTTGAAGGCGAAATCTCGAAAACCACTTGAGCTTCAAAAGCTGTGCCCTATTTCTTTCGCTCTAGCTAGTTTCCTCTTTAACTTTCGCAACTCAAACAATATTTCTGATTAGCAAAAGAAGCATTAAACTAGTAGGTACTTTTTTATGTACTAAATCCGTTGGAAATTACAAAACTCACTCAAGAGTACAATACTGAATCATTTAGGATGTTAAGTTTCAATGCAAATTTTTCTGTTTGGCCTGCTGGGAATCGTATTAATATGCTCCTAACAAATACTGGCAACAGGTAGGTTTGCAATCAAATAAACGAAAATTCATACACCAGAGTTGAATAAGCACGTTTTTAATTCATCCTAATTAAGGCAATTAAAATATTTTTTACTGTATAAAAAGTCAATTTTACACCTATATTCACATCATATGGTTCCAAGTAGCCTTGTTTCTGTTTAATAGACTCAAGTTGCTACTCCAATGAATATGTTTTGAGTCAATTTAGGTTATAAAGACAGCTTTCCAGTTTCAGTGTTCTAGTTTTATAAATTAAAGAATTATATCACGATCAGATGAACATTACATTAAAGGAGATA
Organism: Hypothenemus hampei; assembly: GCA_013372445.1. Taxonomy (NCBI): domain Eukaryota; kingdom Metazoa; phylum Arthropoda; class Insecta; order Coleoptera; family Curculionidae; genus Hypothenemus; species Hypothenemus hampei. The sequence goes on along the minus strand of JABRWK010000216.1, from coordinate 125,225 downwards.
AAATAAAGAATTTTTAAACGAAAAATGTGTAGTAGTTGCAGGTTCATTAAAAAAAATATTAATTCATTCTAATTTTATGCTACAATAATCAATCTACAATGATGGTATTGAAAGATAATCATAAACAACGAGCAATTTAAATAAATAATTTAGTGAAGTTTCCATGTATGTTCCAATGGCAGGTAATCGAACATAAGCATTCATATTAAAAGTTTTTCTTTTGAGTACTTAGCTTAGAGCACAGACAAACGAAATGGAAAATAAGGGGAAAAAAGCTAATCTTTCTTGAATACCATTTCTATACAGGGTGTTTCCTAAACATACGGCAAAAATTCAAGGAGTGATTCCTCAGGTGTTTTTATGAAGAAAAGTTCCTATAAACATTTGCCGAAAAATACTTCCTAAGGGAGCTAGGCCCTTTCAAATGGGGCACCCGGAATACGGTTTTTCATCAATATTTTCGAAACCGTTCACACTGAAATTATAAAATTTGGTATACTGGATAAACTTTTCATGCTGAATCAGAATCTGACCTCAGAATTTCAAACTTTTAATCAGAAGTATACCATACTGGAGGGGTTGAGGGTAGAAATTACCCCATTTTTCGGCAAATGTTTATAGGAACTTTTCTTCATAAAAACACCTGAGGAATCACTCCTTGAATTTTTGCCGCATGTTTAGGAAACACCCTGTATATTAAATTTATCAGTACGGCAATCAGAAAACTTTTTAACCTTTTTTCGCTGCTGATGGCATTTAGTGACTTTCTTGTTGCAGGTCTTTTATTATAGATAAACAGCGGTGGTAGTAATTAATACGAAATTCGTGTTATTAATTCAGTGCCAATTAGTTCATGTGACGTTGCTAAATTTGTTGAATTAACCATCGGACCGTGTCAGATTCCCCAATAATATGAAAACCTGGCAAATTACCAAATTAGTTGGAACCTTGAAGGGCCGCCGATGTCGTTCTACGGCTAAAACTAATTAAATTGTTTGCAGATAGTGTTTCCGAGACGCCCTAAAGTCAATTGATATAAACTTAAATTTCGTATGATTACGTGTAAAAATGAAAGATGACTATTAAATGGGAAAACAAATAAAACCTACCAGAAATTCGTCCAAAGCAACATTAAAATATAACGTATGTGTATTTGCTTGTTATGCCTCGACTCTCCCACAATGTTTAATTCGTTTGTGTACCGTGTAAACAAATGTTGAAGCGGCTGTATAAACGAGGGCAGTGCAGTTAAAAGTGATTAACGATCAATAAAATATAACTCTAGGACCTGCACAAGCATTTGATTACATACCATTTTCACTAATCTTTACATCTTCAATAAAAGAACAAAACAGGAAGAAACATTATTACTATCTTCCAAGATTAAAAGAATTTCAACTCTTCACGTTAATGCTCTGAAGAATTAACAGGATATGCGATGCGTAAAGAGAAAGAAACAAACGAAAATTAGAGCAATCTTAAGACTCAATTAAAATGAACATACAATGCAAAACGACTGTAATTTTCTGTTAAGTATTAACTAGGCACAACAAAAATGGTGTTTAAACGGGCACTTAAATGTTGATTTTTAGGGCGTTGTCGCAAACAAATATTGCTAAAGACCGTTCAATACAGTGGCTCGGATCATATGAATAAGAATATTTAGTAATAAGTTGGAATTCCACTTAAATACGATTTGAACTGAAAATAGATTACATCAATTGCAGTCCCAGAAGGAAGGAAGGAAGGAAATGCTGCACCTCTGTATAATAATACATCAATTACCACAAAGATTGTTTTTGTGTTTAGTAACAACAACAGGAAAGTATCGTTTTGTTGTTTTTCTATAAGAGTTTCGCGAAAAACTAAACATCATGTAATCGATATTGTGGTTTATTTATCATATTTACTTTAAATGGCTAAACAAATGTATCCTAATATACCGAATGAGTAAAAAGTATGGAAACAAAACATGTTTATATTTCCTGAAATATTCGTTATTTAAAGAAAATGTTTTAACAAAAGTTTTTAGATTTATATTTTGCCATAAACTGGTTAAATTCAATATTTCTTGGTATAAACAACTTTGTTGCTACCGCAATTTTACTTTTTTAAATGACATGATATGATTTTCTCTGTATTTTTGGAAAGATCATCTCTTTTAGAATAAGTCACTAAAATTTTAATGCGGTTTTATAAGCAAAACATTGACAAAATGCCCTGTAAGGGTATAAAATGTTAATTAAAAAAAAAAACAGATACAAAACAAAACTAAAATCAAATAAACAAAAATAATAGTTATTAATGCATTAAATTTTCAAACGGTTACCCATAATTATGTCAAATTGAACAAATGTTATCTTTTTCCATATCTACTTGATAAGAACTATACTAATGAAGTCCAAACGAAGGAGGGGATATTTTAGAAAAGTTAATTTTTTGATGAATTCTTTTCTTATAGAAGTGTATTAAAAGTTTATAGTGATATATCCTAAAAGAGAGACGACCTTTCCAAAAATCCAGAGAAAATCATATCATAAAATATAAAGTTGTTTGTCATAGTATCGAAATTGTTTATGCTAAGAAAATTAGAATTTAGCCTAAAAATTTTAGACAAAAAGTAAATCTAAAAACTTTTGTTAAAACATTTTTGCTAAATATAGTATACGAATATTTCACGAAACATAAGCACGTTTCCATACTTTTCACTCACTCGGTATATTAGATTTAAATGTTTCGTCAATATTTTTGTTTATATAACGGAACTTTAAAAACAGTAAAATTTATAATTTGTGCAATGAACATTACAGAAAGCATAGACTTATGAAGAATGATGTCTTCAGTAAGGTTCTTGAAGGGGTGTAAATATTGTGTTTAGATTATTTAATACGTTCATGAATTCCAATAAAAACGATCACAAAGGAGATTTACACAACCTTGAACTTAGTCTCGTCTAAAGAAGCACGCAGTAAAGCAAGTTCGTGTCTGTATTTATAATTTCAGTCATTAAAATGCCCGTTTAATTACACCAGTAGGAGAGTTAGTTTGGGTTAAAACTTTTAATTGGTCGGCGTAAACGTTAAAGCATCTTTCATGTTCGTACTTAAAGAAAGTTTCCAACTAAATATTGACGCTGATCATCTTCCTAATAAGCGTTAATTAATTAAAATTTAAAGCGCAACCGTTTATGAAAAATATTCGTATTTTTAGCCATGCTCTAAAAAACGTCATCCACGGTCCGTTTAACCACAAACAAAATTACTCATTCGTACTTTTTCAACATTTGTTCGATTATAATTAATGGGGAGCGTATAGCGTAAAGTCAAACTATTTTAATTCGATTTTCCATGTCTACATAGTGGTTTCAAAAGGGGGAATGCCAACTGTGTGTGCGACTTCAAAGCGCAACGTATGGCAATGTTCTAAGAACGAATTTGAGTTCAAAGCGATCGAATCGTAAGAATGTCAATATTGGTAATCCTAAATTTTTTACTTGGAACCTGAAATGGGATTTTCGAGATCGTCGAAGTTAGATTTTATTTTGCCAAATTAATTACTGAGTCACATCCTTAATAAATCCATTTGGATGAAATACTCTGGAAGCTCTGAATTACCAAAAGCACAATAAATTAATATTTCAACAGCATCCTCGTCCGTTCTGGAGCAACGCAATTAGATTGAAGGACAACGTTATCGTCACGACGATTTCAAAAAAGGCATTAGAAAATTATGGAATAAAAAAAAGGAAGAGAAAGGGAATCCATTAATACCTTGCTGTCATCCCTCCTGAAACCGTGCCAAAACAATTTCAGTAAATTACCTGTTTTAAATTCTAGTTTCACTTAAGGCGAAAGCCTCCCTTGTTTTAGAATTTCAATAACTCATTAGCAAACAATTAATTCGGACATGACATGGCCTAATTAGTCAAATGAAAAATACCTCGATTACAGCTGCGAAATTACTAAGAAGCTGCAGGGGTTGTCAAGCTGGTAAATAGCCTTTGGGGCTCGCGATTTACTATTTTCGATTATCCATTGAACGGAAAAAAAATATGGCGACGAAAGGTTACTGAATCATGCACCGTTAATTAAAAAATGATATGATCTAGTGCCGATACGCCTGCCTGAATTCGCTTTACTTCTATATTGACCACCTGCTGCTGCTTCTAGGCAAATCGATGTCGACTTCCTGAACTTGCCAGAGTAACGAACCAATTATTGACTATTAAACTTGGATTGAAGCAAAAACAAATAGAAAATCGGGAATCGAATAACCAGAAAACTAATAATAATCGCTTGAAGCGAAGATTCGCAATCTCTTCATTCGTAGAACTCTTAGATATATATTGGATAGGAAGGCAATTAACGAACTGAATATCGAATAACAAAAGTGAATCAATTTAAACTTTTGAATGGGACAGAGGAAAGTGTTTGTCGGAGGTATTGCATAAATTTGAAACACGACCCATTTCAAGGAAATTATAAAGGCCCATTTTCTGTGGAATTTTGTATAATCCAAGCTTGGAAAATTAAAATTTGGAAGAATATGATTGTCTTTTTTAATGGTAAACGGTAATGCACTATAACGTAATTTTCGAAATCTCTAATAAACTTTGGAAAAAATACATCCTTTTTTATAGGACGATGACCCAACTCGTTATAAATGATAATTTATGAAAATTTGTGATTTACCATGATGGTTTCTAATTTTTAACAGATAAAATTAACGGTGTTTTCCATAGAGCATGTGGCAGACGAGACAAATTAGATCCGCACCAGTTTGTTTGATTCGTCATCGAGTCCAAATGGCATATAATCTGTAAATGCCTTTATTCCATTTAATTTATATAACCGTTAATTGAAGTTGGAGGATTGCCAGCGTCATTGTTCTCCAGATCGTTCGGCCCGCTTCGTCATATAAAGCCATGGGAAAAGTTTGATTGCCTCCCCTCAAACAAACGTGACGCTCGTTTTGAATGGAAACTTCGAACAATTCTGTTTCAAAGTAAGTTACATTTTCACAAAATTAACGGTTATTCGATTATACGAACATTCAAAATTACTATCTACTAGTTTTCTCAAGACGATTTGTCAAATTTTGATTTTTCTCTGAATGTTGGTGTCACATTCTATTCCCAAATAGTCTGTGCTAAAGAGGCATCAATAAAAAAAGGCATCGTATAAAATCTCTATAATAAATAATGGAAGCGTAAAACTTTATGGATCTTCTTTGTAGAGTGTTTGAGCGGTATCCCCGACCTTTCAACTCGTAAAAATGCTTTGATGACCATTTCACTGCGCCCCTTTTTCAATTTTTTTCAATTAACACACACGAAAAGACAACTAGCTAACGAAAAAATGCATTTTATTTACACATCTGCTACCCGGCTTGCAGACGAAATTTTTTATGCAAGTTCGGTCACAGTCAACAACGAAACCTTTGTAGTATATTTGAAGACTTTTATAACAAACCTACCATGAAATAAACACGAGACACATAAAAAAAAATTTATAGCATAAACGGTAAAAAAACTATAATCTATAGGATTCCAAATCCAGGATGAGCATAAACTACTATTTAATACCTTTTTTCGGACAATGTCTAATCAATTTTGTTGTTAAGCTTGACTGTAAACGAAAGCTACCCTTTAAAAAAAATTAAACACTTTTCAAACAGATAAAGTGCAATTATGACTATCATTAGCTATTTGAAACTGGTTTTTAATGTGATACTACGTACAGATTATGCAGATTTTTGTTTACATTATGAAAAATTCTTATAGTGTCTATTAAGGCTTGAAAAAATTATTTCAAGATGCGTTAGCAGATAAAGCAACGTTTTTAATTTGTTAAATAAAATAAATAAGAGTAAAATCCCATATTCAATATTGGTAGTTAACAAAATGGCCTTTTTAAATATCCTTTTTCTGCCAACAAATACAACTGAAGCGTAACACCAAAAATAGAAGATTTCTGAAACAAAATGAATGCACACGTGAAGTCATAAATACCTTTTTTTTTATAAGCAGCAGCTGTGGTGAAACATACGTACATAATATTCAAAACGCAACAACGCTTAAAAAACAACTGGAAATACGAGTAAAACCAATTGCAAGTGAAAACCTTTAAGTATTTCCAATGTAATACGGTTATTTGCATCCGTATCAGTTTAATGAGTAAAGAAATCTAGATGAAATCGTTATGTTGTCATCGTTAAGCAAGAGATTGGCACATCAAATAATTCATGGTTAAGACAAATGTATCCATCTACATCCATATGTTGAATGCTTATGAAAAAATTCTGTATAGGATTCCACCGATAGATAATCAAAATCAAAGAGAGAATCGTTCCGAGAACGGTCAAGGTTAATTTTAATAAATTTTTAAAAATGGGAGTGTTTAATTTAGAAGCTCATAATAACGCAGTATGAATGTTAGGAATTTTTTATACCGTCTTTTGCCAACCACAATCACTCACTCATATTAATGCTTAGGCAACGATATTTTTGCGCCTATATTCAGTCCGGTTCTTTGTTAATGCATACCTCAAGCTACATAAGTACTAGATCGGTTTTTTAAATGGACGCGGACCCCAAATGGAATAAGCGCCTAATAACGTACTTCCGCTCTTTATTTGCCGCTCGACATTGTGGCGTGTGTATGTCATTTATTGTAAATTTCAATCTGTTCATACAGGGGCCAGAACAAGAGGGACATTTTATCGCCTCGCCTAAATCTTTCTAATTGCCAGGCCCAATTTTTCACATAAAAACATGCAATGTGTTTTTTAACGCTTTCGGCTCATTAATGGAACAAAAATAGCAACCGCTACATATAAAAAAACCATTATGCAAAATAGCGTAACGCACAACGATTTCAAATACATACAAAACGTTTGTTATTTTTCACAAAAACAACAGGAATGTGTAGAAAGTGTTCAAACATCATCAGCCGAACACCCACAACAAAATGTTGCACGAAATATGGATGCGGTGTGCCAAAATTGAGCAATTTTAACACGTTTTTATTAAAAGTTTGAACTTTAACAATTAGGCTGTTTTGGATGTTTCCTTTTCGTTGCACAAATCGAAAAGCGTAAACAAGCCCCCCTGGAAAGCAGCATAAACGTCAAAGTTTACCGATAAAACGTCGAGCGGTCGTGAAAATCTCATTAAGGTACGCGGAGTTTTCTTTGGCGCTTCAATCTTCAACAATGGAAGCGAGCAAGATAATTTAGGAAACCTTTTAAGGAAATTTTAAACGTGCTGAATCATTGGAGGATCCTGAAGGTTTTTTGCTTTCCACCTTAATGGTTTTGCTACGTCAAAATAATAGGCTGTAATTCGATTTGGGAAACTTCCAAAACGACAAAAATCTAATTTTTGTTGAGTCTTCATCAAGAAATTAAACATTCGAGTGATCCTATTTACATTGTGGTAACAGTATATGTACACATACATAGAAACAAAACAAATACATACACAGTAATGTTTTTGTAACACTTAATACGTCAAGTATTCACACTTAAAAGTCAGATAAAAAATTTCGTTTGTATAAGAAACAAAATATTTTTTCAGTTCGTATCTAGAAAACCAAATTACAGAAAGGTAAGTGTGGACTAAATAAAAGCCTAGAACATATTTTCTTTCAAATTATCGACACCTTTCCTAAATTACAACACCAACATCAATATTAATAATGCTTCTTTGTTCATGAAGATGTACGTTACTTAATGAAGTGAATTAATATGCGTGTGATTCGAATGGTTGGATGGTATTGACCCCCATTCCGACTTGGTTACGAATTGTTCAGCGTTCTACGATGATACATCGTAGTGTGGCATTCAATTCAAGCCAAACCTTTACAAAGAGTTCTGTGTGTTTCAGAGACAATAGCAGATAATTTAAATATGAAGCATTTTAATTTATGCGGTTTTTAAAAAAGAAAATAGATAATAACACCCTATAAAAAGATACAATGACGCCATTTAAACGTCTTTTAGTAGCCATAGATTAACATCATTTTGAAACCGAATTTGAGCACCGAATTACAAAAAAACGGTAGGTATAGGCGTTACAAATAAAAAAAATTACTAAAAAAGAACTGTGAGAATACCGATAACTACATATTTCTTTAACTTTCAGTATTCTTAATTCATCAAAAATAAGAGAAAATCAACTCACCTTTAAACAAAGTGAAAATTTGCCACACCCACATACACAATATTACTTGCAAGAGGTGTAAAAAGCGAATATCAGATATCAAAAATTTCCAAGTTTACAATGAAAATTTTAACTTTCTTATGACTAATATTCGACCCCCACTTTTTCAATAAAACGTTATTTTTAGTCTCAAGGGCGGAATTTTACGTTCAATTCGGCTCGTAAAAATGGAATTAATAAAATATGGATTTACGAATTTGCAAAAGACCGTCAATATGTTGCCTTTATAATTTTAACTTTTTTCATGTACCGCGCCCATCTCCCATTCTCTTGGGAGACAATTTGTCCTTAAAAGCGCCCCCTCCCGCCCATAATACAGGTGGGTGGCAGATGTCGCATCGTTACACGTCCCACACGTAAAGGTGGTTCATCTTTTTCATTAGATCTCCAGCTTTGTGCGTGAAACTCCAGATCCTGGATGATCGTAACGACGAGGAGGGTCGCTCCCACCCCTGGATACGACTCGTATTATCGATATCGCCCGCCAACGAAACAATTCCTGTTCGGAATAATATCAAAGTGACTATTTATCATTGTGGCGAAAAATATATCCAATTTCTCAGTTATGTGTTCAGATTTTGTTGAAGTTCCATAGATAAATATTTTATTTGGACGAAAATGGAAATTTAAACTTTATTCTTGCGCGCACACAAGACAGACAATGCCCAGGGGGTGTGGCAAATTTTTAATTACCGCTCGTTTAAATTCGCAAAATCATTACAGAATCCAGGGAGCGAAAACCGAGAGCAATATTACGGAATAAAATTAATATTCTACGTGCGAATTCTGCAGACGATTTCAAAGTTTACCATTATACAATTAAGTTAAATTTTGTTTCAATAATTATTCTAAATTCGTACGATACAAAACGGGCAATATTTATAATTACCGTGTCGTGAAACTGGAAACGGGTGAATCATGAAATGGCTGCGAACGCTTCCATTTCCATAATGGAAGAGCAATTAATGCTTTTAATGGTCCGGGCAATTCTATTGTTTAAATTGAGTGCCCACCTACTAGGTACATTGACTGGGCATCCATTTTCATTAATTTAAAAGAAAAAACGAAGAAAACTAAATCACAGCAATGGCATCGACCTGCCAATACTATTAAATATTCCGGAGCATTGCTTTCTTTGTGACAAATGCGGAGAACGGAGAAAAATCAATATGACATGAATAAATGAAAATCTCCAAAAATCCCCTAAACGTATCGTTTGCTAATAATACATCAGCTCAAATACCTTTATGGAGGGGAAACCATTCAGAATTAAATCCTGCAAATTTTGTTTTGTGGAAGTTTCAATTGGTAGCGTTTTATTATGCACGAACATTGTATTTATTCACTCACGAATGCTTAAGGTGGATGTTAAAAAACAATATAAAACTAGTGGTACCTAGTTACCTGAAAATAAGCAAATATTATTAGAAAAAAAAACTATAATAATGGAAGGAAACAAATAATTTCCAAGTATTGTAGTTCGTTGTTCAATGGTTTCGAAAAAACAATAAGCAATCCAAAAAATACGAGTGTTATGTTATGAGGAGCACATGTGTTAAATATCTTAACAAGAAGCTATATAAAATTAACTTTTTTTTTCAATTTGAAGACGACTTGGGAACGAAACGCATTCTACATCACAATCGACCTTGTCATATTTTTAATGGCGCATAATTCCTAAATTATACGCCTGATAGTTTATTGGTCCAGCTAACTACTACTAGCCTATTAACGACTTTCGAACAATTAATTAAACGTCAATGCAGCAGCTGCAACAGTGACGTAAACATTTAAAAATTGCAGAAGCAAATTGTGAATCGAAGAATGACCAAATCGAGATTAAGGAACGGAAAAAAATACAATAAATTAGTTGGTCGTGTCGAGACAAAGTTAGGGCGTTTCCCATTCGACTTCGTTTTCGGTCGTTTTCGATCAAGAAATGGGAAATATTCGCGTGGAAAAGCGGAAAATCACGATATATATTATGGTTGCATCGATTAAAATCTCGCCCTTCGAACATGGCATGCAACGTTGTGGTAGTCACAAGAAAAGCACCACTAAATCTATCGAGGTCTACTAGAATTGTAAATTACCCTTTAAAAATTCTCTTTGAACCTATCCATAGAAAATATATGGCAGTCTTCAAGTTTCAACGTAAAATGAAATTCAAATCTTAAAACAACACAATAATGATTTGTAAAGTTTCGCCCCCATATGCAATTGTTCGTAGTTAATCTCTCTAGACTGGGAGTATTTAACTCGAATGGCCGTTAACTGAGTTCAATTTCCACTTGACTGGTTTAACATCTGCAGTAAACCAATAAAAAAAACAATTCTCTCTCACATCACGCGATACATATTCCACTTTTCCTTGATGTAGGTCTTTGTTGAATAGAATTGAATCTGTGAAGTATAGTAACATACTTAAGGGAAAACAAATTATAATACGTGTCCCTCCTTACAACCATGAGGAATTAAAAATGGGAAGCATACCAAGCGAATTATAAATAAGGGGATATTAAGGGCGAAGCAATCGACATGAAAGTGTCATAAATCTTGTGCTACAGACCGTTTTATTTCTCATTTCAGTTATTCGTTTAAAATATGTAATACGAAAATGGATTTGGGGTTTATGATAAAGTTACAGTTTTAAACTTAATATCAATGGAAAATTCTTTTGATCACCACATAATGCATTGATCTTTAGCCTTCAAGATAATCCAATCAATATTATTCTCGAAATAAACGATTTACGTAAATGAAGCTCATTGTACAATTTTTCATATCGAGGTTCGAACACATTATAAATTTCATGAATATCAATTTTTAAACGCATTACATATAATGCGTCTCGTCGAGAGCCAAAGGACAAAGGCTTGAAGTGACATCAGGGCCTTCACCCACAGATGTCTGTTCCGCCCAAGGTTCTATGCACTTTTTAGCATCGTTTCTTACAGTGCTTTGAGCCTTATTTGTAACCATCACACAATTGATTAGTAAACAGATATTGAAAACAAAAGTCATTATAAAAAATTACACATAAATATGTATTACAGGTACTTAATAAGAAATAGAATTGAGACATAAAATAACACAAAAATTGAATGAAAACCGCTTTGTCAAAAATATATGCCTATTAATTAGCACTCAGCTTTTACAAATACCTGGTTTTGTGTTTAAACAAACAAAAACACAAATAACTCATTATTTAGTGTAACAAAAGTCTGATTGTTGACACTTTCCGGACACGCTCGAAGTTATATGTAGGTACATGCCACATACAAAGCAAATGGAAGCAGCAATGGTGTGCAAAGAAACGTCTGAAAGACCTGAAATATTTTAAATTGTTTTCCTGCGACCCGCTGCCAGTCGCATACGTATTTTCAAACAGGTTGAGTCAGTTTGAAAGTGGAATGAATACCGTAGAAACAGATACGATGAATAACTCAGAATTATTGGGAGCAAAATAAAGGTGAGGAGAGCACGCTTACTATAATCCTGTCCAGTGATTTCCTGATTTTCAAATTTATTGCAGGATATCTGGGGAATTACAGACAGTTAACGAATCAGTTGGAATTAATCCAAAACGTTGAGTTAGGTTCGTTTCGCTTGTCTCAACACAAAATAAAATATTTTATTGTATTTACACCAATAGTATATTTAAATTTACTTCATACTGATAAATTATCCATGGTAAAATGAATATGAAGTGAATTTAGGCAGTTAACTGTGAAATAAAATTGTTTGTGTACACATTTATTACATTTTTTTAAATTATAAGTTACATGGTACAACGACCTCTTCTATGACAATTAGACGTGATCAACTAACAATAACTATCGTCAATCGTTTGTAATTTCGTAACATAATTACACGTTTCAGCTTGAAAACCAGTTTTAAAAAAGAACTGTACCTTTAGGTATATTAAAAATGAAAATTTCCATAATCCGAAGCGCGATATCTGGGCCAAGAAACTGGTACCAATGAAAAGTTTAATAACGTTGTGCGAGAGATGCGGGCCAAGGGAATTTTATTTAGATAAAATATTTATTGGTCCTCCCATATCCATGACATCGGACATAAATTCTCTTACCATAAAGACCATTTTATCGACAGCGAGGTAATTTTATATTGATCGTGTAGTAAATAATGACGAATAAAAGAATCCAATCTTGACATTAGGAAAGACTATTAATAACGATCAAAAGGAACAAGAGTACCACATATAGTAGAAGAAGACCTTCCTCAAAATTTCCATATGGCATTTGTCTATTGGAACGAGACAGTTCCCGGTACTAAACGGTAAAAGAGAACTTCCAAAGATATTTGTAAACACTCCGTCTCATCGCAAACGTTAACATAAATATTGTTATCCAAAGAACCGATGAGAAACATTGCCAGTTTGTGGGAAACACGTTTATTTTTGTATGGGCCGCACCAAACGCACATGTTCCCCCATCGCTTCCGTTTCGATGGAATGTTGTTTGCCATTAAAATTTTTATTTAAATAAATGAGTAAAACTCTCGTTTTCCCAAGGAAATCAATTCAAAGAGTGTGTGTCTGTTTGTTTTTGTTTTAAAATGTAACGAAAGGCACGTTCAAAATTTTCTATTGGACCTAAAAGAGCCATAAAATGGAACAAAAAACCTTTACATGGCCATTACCAAGGTAATCAGCCAGCTTACCACGAAGGGTAACTTCTTTTCGTTTTTTTTCGAAAACGTTTCTTTATGGAAGCGCAATCTTTTCAATTATTTTAAATTACTAAAAAAATATCTACTAGTAATAAATCGACAGATTTGTTTATGATCTTTAATGCTCGTCCAATAGGTATTAAATTTCATGATAACAAAATTCCATTGATAACATACGATCTTAACAACATAACTACAATGACATTAAATTGTAAAAATGTTAAACTACAAGTTAACCTTTAACCGCACATCCTGTAATTTTGTAACTGAATCAGAACGGAGACATTAATATTTAGTGTCTACTAAAGCAATATTTAAATTATTATTTACTATAAATAAATTTAATATTTATGATAAAAACCATTGATTTTAAGATGAAATTGCGTAAATGTTATGGTTAAATTGTTATAAAAACGAATGTATTCAGACTATTCAACAGAAATATGTTGATCCACTTACATACATGTTAGATATGACTTGTCTCAAATCTATAAAATTTGCAGTTTACTCTTTACTAAGCTTTGTGAAAGGTTTGAAAAATGCCTTCAACACTAATCAGAATTATCGCTCCGCTATTAACAAGTTAATACCTTCCCACGATAAACTGTTCCCAGGGTGGATCATACCGTATGTTCACGCTAAAGCAATATCCTAGGGCTTTTTGTTCATATTCCATATTTATCAGAAATGTTGACAATTTTTAGAAAATGTTTCTGATTGTTACAAAGTTTTTGTTCCTTCGTGTTTCCATTTTATCTGGTAAATTTTAAAGAAAAAATAGGAACACGCGGCAACAGTGGGCATGTTATGTTGTCAGTTTCAATAGAGAACAAATCGAGGAAAAAGGAACTACAAATGTGAAGTGGAATTTTGTTGTTGTACCTAGTTATTTATGTCATACCAGTGTTAACAAATCGACGCTTGCAAATAAGAATAGATCATATCCCAATTTTGTCAAAAATGACATTCGTTTATTTTCCTATAAATACTTGCTTATATACTGAAGATCGAAAAAAATGCAATATTTTTCAAATAAAGTCTTCTTTGGCTAATTTTATAATTTTTATATTATACATCTCAACAAAATATGGAAGTGATAGAAAAATTGAAGTAATTCACCTATAATTAATGAAAACAAAAATTAATATTAGCTCTTCAGACTTATCATTAATAGAACATGTATGGGATTATATTTATCGTATTATTCAAAGATTGCCTCACCCTCGAGCAACATTGAATGAACTTGAGGCATGTATACAACGCGTTTGGGACACTATTTTTTTATCACTTCCATATTTTGTTGAGGTGGATATAAAAATTATAAAATTAACTAAAAAAACTTCATCTGAATGGTGTTGCATTTTTTTTATTTAATATATTTCAATTAAACCTATATTTTTAAAATCTTTTTGTAGGATGAGATTTTTTGAAAAATTTAGATTAACAAAAATTGACACATTGACAAGTTTTTTATTCGAAATGATCGAATGTTATTTTTGACAAAAATCATGATACCTACAAAGTTCTTATTTCTAAATTTCGAAATAGTTTCTATTAACAAAATGTGTGCCTTTTGAACAAGAACAACGACAAAAAATTCCTCAGTTTTACTTCAGTGTGGACATACCATTAAGATGCATTCAGATCTAACGAACGAACACAAACAAACATAATCGAATGAGACAACGTCGTTAGGTGTTGACGATGTGACAAGCACGAACAAACAGGGACAAACAACTTGATCATAGTTGAATCCTTATGGTTTGTGTATGTTCGTTAGGTGTGGTTGCACCTTTAGAGTCGTCAATACGAATGAGAATCCAAACAATAAAATTGTATTGGACACGTTCAGAATCTTCTAAGGATGCTCCCAGATGTATTATCTTATCAGCAAAGCATGCTGCTTCCAGCATTTTGATACGACTATAATTGATATCAATACCAATGTTATGTAATATGCAGGCTTAAACAGGTCAAACATGTCGCATAAATCACTAGATAGATCTGTTTAATTTTATGAAGTGGAAGTTACCCAGTGACAGTTCTGACTTATATTCATGTGACTATTACGTTTTTGGATCATACAAGACCTAGACTAGTTAACGGGCTGTGGTTCTTCAATTTGGATAGATATTATTCTATTAATATGAAGTAAGGAATAATATCGTCGTAAGTAGTCAGAAGAATTTTATTAACAAAAAAAAATCTGGAACTTCATGCTACAGGACTCTTGTATATTAATATTAATGGCGACTTCGAATAACTTAAAACCTTTTAATAAAATGCTTCTGTTGAACAACTCTTGTAGTACGCATAAATTTTAATGAAAATTGTGAATCTTAATTAAAGACACAAATTGATATACATTTTTATGCTTTCTATGTATTATCTTAAACGTTTATAAAAGTTGCTACTTCATAGTTGTTATATTAAATCTTAACGACCATTTTCAGTCAGCGCAAATAATAAAAATTAACTTTTTGGACTTGAGCCATTAAATATTAACGAGCCCATAGTTTATTAATTAATAAAAATCTGAAGGTCTCCTTTTAACCAAGGGTTTTATTAACACAAAAACCACTCTGTCTAAAGGTCATAGATTTGACATGAGTTTGAAGAATATAAAGATACAATATGGCTCTTATACTCATTTTGAAGATAACATGAAACTCCAAGAATTTTAATGTTTTATTACTACCTGTACCTGTTTGTATTTGTACCTTTGGCTATGCTAGCTAAACTATTAAAATCAACTCCTTGTATTTTATTAAAAAACAACTAGTTTGTTCAATAGCAATTTTCGAATGCATTAAATATAATTTCTTAGTTTTTGTCCTTGCTGTTTGGTTAGAATAACATTACATGAAAATCAACCAAAGATATAGTAGTATAAAGAAGCCAATTTTTTTAAATTCAAATAAACTATTCTTATGACCCTATACTGTAGACCTAAAAAGATATATACCGAGCATGCATAAGTAAAATCAATAGGGTACTACCATACAACAACGAGTAATTGGTGTATTTCATTTTTTCCCTAAAAGTTGCCACTTTTAATTGAGAAATTAACAAAATATACAGGGTAGGATCGTAATAAAGTTAATTAAATAAATAATATAATGTAATATATGTATATTTTATAGTATTTATGAATATAATTTCACGCTTGACAGTGACAATTTTTTCTGAGAGAAAAATGATATAAATCAATCATTTGTTCATGCATGGCGGGAGCCTTTTGCAGAATCTATATCTCAATTAGTTATTTTTATTTGTTTAGATAATAGTTTAAGTAAACTATATTTATATTTCAATCATTTATCACCCGTATCATTTTGGTAGCACTGTTTCCAAACACCTCGTATAGTATATTAGTCACAAATATATAACATGACTCAATAATTCGTGCAGCAAAATCAGCTCTATTCTATTTTTGATCTATTTCGATTTTTTCCAAATTATATTGATTATATTTCTATCTCAATTTAGCATTCCAATGTACACATGTAAAACATTATTGTTGATCAGGCACGCCACTGTTATGCGAGAAACCTTATTGAGAAAGGTCGCCAAAAATACAAGCTGCCTCTTTCTAGATCACACCGACTGGACCAACGCACGAAAACGTTATATATTTAACGACAGATCCTATTTAAAGATAATCGTTTTGTCTTTTGAAAATTTAACCTCAACCTCTCGGTTAGAAGGTTAAGTTAGATACCGAAAATACATTTTAAAGTAACGACTTTTTACTGGTTAGAAACAAGAAAAAACAAAGCTTACCGGGTAGTACATTCCCTGGGGAGGAAGAAAAAAAGCGCCGGCACCCCACAGCTTGGCTGCTTGTTTGGAAACAGTTCGCACAAAAAAAACTAAACACTTCACTAAAGCGAAAATAAAAACTTTTTTGATTGGCACGTTTCGAATTGGAAAACTGAATGTTTTTGTTTACATACAGTTTGGCCCTTTACTTTTAAGATGGAATTTGAACAAAGCCCGTAATTAGGGTTGCTCTGTACGATTTCGGGGAGCAAATAAACTACCCTGACGAGAGATGAGTCAGTGATAAACACCAGAAGAGGGGCACATGCTTTAATTTCTTTCAGTTACCCACACAGTCGCTCTCGGTTAGAACACACTGACGGCTATGGAGGGGCCGATCAATGAACGCAGGAAACGCGCGCATACTGGGGACCACACGCTACGGAGTCTGCTAAAATCGGAATCAGTCAATTCGACTTGCTCTTCAGAATGACCATAAAAAATTAATTGAATGTGCATATTTTATTGAAGTTCATTTAGTGGCTCTTGACAAGCATGCTTTATAACTTAGAAATTTTTAAACAAAGTCAATTAAGAAACAAAATATTGCCAAAATTTTGCGACATTTGCAAAAAAATTATGAAACTTCCCCTCCCCTTCGAAATCATTCTTAAACGTAGCGGAATTTGTATGCGGCACTGATCTTGATCCCAAAGAATACTGATTTAAGAAAGAGGTGCAAGGACCTTCAAATTTTCTTTTCCAAATTACTTTTATTGTCTGGAATTCTTCGCCACCTATTCAGACGCATCTGTTTGAAAGGGAGCAAATACAGACGAAAAAAAAAGACAAATCCAATTACGATTTTCAATAAAGACTTCATTTTTAAACTAACGGAGTTGTACAAAAAATATCTCTAACGAATACGAGATGTTGAAAAGATAAAAAATGCATCAATTAGGAAAAAAGTTTCAAATTACTTTTGTTTCAAAACTAAGACAGCTCTGTGCAAGACCCTTCTTTGAAAAACAAAGGTTTATTGGTAGAATTCAAGGACATCAAAATTTTCAAGGATACATTTACATATCACACTACGTAAACACCTTACTTGACCTTGTTTATTTCTTAGCATCTCAATAACCACATATTTATTATAAAATTTAATTTCATAATCATCATATAGAGGTCGCTAGTGAAATTTTATTGTCAAATTTTACAATGCTCACTTGGTTTTATCCATTAACCGGTATGCATGCTGTGTACCGTAAATATTAAAACAGAAAACATACCCATATATCAGAATTTAGTTCTTTCCATTCTATATCAGTTTGCGCTTTCAGTAATTCTTTGATTGAAATTTTCTTTTTGCTTAATAGCATCTTTTTGTTCATTTTGTATTAACAGACACAATCAATTTCCGCGTTAAGTGGTTCGTAAATTTTTTGTTTTTTTTTGACAGATTGACAAAAAACAATTTTTCCCATGGGCCACCTAGATAAACTAAGTCTAAAGTTAATAAGTAATAATGCACGCAACCATATAATCATCGAATTGGCTTTGTATTTTATAAAATAGAAAAAATTTCCAATTGTTTATAAAATTTACATTTAAATAAAAAATTTTTGCTGTTAACTTGAAATTTATCATTTTTAGACTTGGAATGTTCTTTATGAATATAATTTTTCTTTTTATTTCAGCTAAATTTACTTTTTATTTTAGTTTATTTAAGTTTTTTAAATAATTTTAAAGCGCGCGCGCTTTCTTGCCCTATCGATCTCACTAAACCCAGTTCTTTATGATGACATATAGTAAGTAAAACACCAATAGTTCCAATTGTGTTAGGATGGCGTTGTCTATATTACTTCTTCTATTCACATACGTATACCAAGATTTTTTTATTCCAATTCGATCAGAAAATCATAAAGCTACATATAATTTTCCAGAGTTTCCTTATAAGGAAACAAATAAAAACGTTGGTAAACAAAAACCAATTTCCATTTTAAACAAAATATTCATGCATTTCAGGAAGCGACATTCAGGGAAGTGGAAATCGCCTGTGAAAAAGGGTGTTTTGGTAAAAATGGGCTCTCGAAAATTACATGCGTTAGACAATGTGTGTCACCTTCGTGCTATCGAGATTTATATCAACAAGATTTGGTGAGCAGAGCTCGTTTTATTTCAAAATTGTTTTTAAAATTAACGTTTTCAAAAATTAATAAATTTTCAGTTGGAAGAGGGAGAGGTTGATGTAAGACTCAACTCGTTTAAAGGATGTTTTATTCAACGATACAACAAATCTCGCCCTTGAATTGACGAACAACCATATTATTGTTAAACACGTTACGAGTTATTACTTTTACACCGAGATGATTAACTAACTATTGCTGATTAAAATATTCAAAGACAATAACATCTTAATAATTTGTATTGCATACCAACATTCCATATATTTTTCAAATAATTAATGTACTTTTTCAATTTATGTTAACGTTACCCGTTAAGTAAGTAAACAATTATCTATTACAGCCACTCAAAATATTATAAAAAATAATTTATAAAATTTGTTAATAAATCTGCAAAAAAAAATAAGTAAATGCTGATCGTCAAAGATTCGTTAACAAGTCTGTTGAAATGTGATTAATTTCTGAAAATAACAAGCCAAAATAGGAAAATTAACGAACAGAAAATCCAAAAATCAACCTTAGAATAAACTACTTTACATATCACAATAAAGTAATGTCCATTTAATGAACTTTGAAGTTACCACTAATTATAGAAAGGACTATCACTTCCACAAAACTTTACACTTTTAAAATACATTACCAAAATGGAAATACGGAAGGCAATATTTATAGTTTTTAGTAGTCATGATTTATGATTATCCTAAACCACGAAGTGAATCCACCAGATCTAATTGTCTAAATCTATTAATATATTTACATGACCTTTTTATAAATACAAACAAGTGGTTTTGTGAAAACTAATGGCCAACCAAGTATCATCACTAAATTAATAAATTTCCTTTGTATGGAGTTCAGTGTCTAAAACAAATACCCTAGAAACACCCTAGTGTTAAAACTTTTATAGCAAAATACTATTATTTATTCAATTTTCCAACAAAATATTCAGTCATTTCAAGTACATGACGTTATTTTAATACCCGAATAAGAAAATAAATAGAATGTTGTTTTAAAGAGAGTCGAGTTAGATTAAGGAAATGGCAAGTTACGGTTTCAGTATAGTTGGTTATAAGCCTATAAAGATTGTGAACTACTACGCCTAAATATTCAGGCGAAATCTTCACACCATTTGAAAACAAGTAATTTCCATGACTTGTTGAAAAATGACTTGAATAAAGAAAAATTTTGGTAACAACAATCCATAAACATCAAGACTACAAGGCTCTCATACTTTTCAGAACGTCGTTATCTGAATTAACATAGGTAACTTTTTATTAATTTTTGTTCTCTCGACCATCATGCTTCCTTAGAACCAAATCTGAAATTACTTTTTTACAAATGCTGCGACGAACTCACTTGAATTTTTAGAAAGCAAAGTAGCTTTCATCCTCAAATAAAAGGAGCTAAGAATGATCATGAGCACCTTAACTGGGCACTGGTCGGTGAAACATCTCTTATACCAGATGGGCATTGCTGATGATTTAGAGAGCAGGTTTTGCGGGAACGATGAGGAAGCCACCGCTTATGCAGTCTGTAGATGTGACGTTTTTGTCAACTACAAATTATAAAACTTGGATTATGAAAATTTGACCTGATAAGAGTCCTTTCGCGTATCTACTTCGTTCAGCGCATGACCGCATTGTCGGTGTTGCTTAACACAGAGTTTAGCACAATATGCTATTCACCCAAGTGCTCTCAAATCAGGCTTCCCATTTAAATAGATGGTTCTGATCCTCACAAGTTCCCATTTAAAAAAATCTATGTATTATGAATTATCCTACACCCGAAAATAAGTTATGGCCTTCTTAGAGCTAATATTGTAAGCCTCAAACTGCGCTCACATGTACAGCGCTATAACTCGTATCATTATTGGACGTTTCTAGTATACCATCAATAGTCGAATTCAGTTCGACCCCTTGATCTCCTTGGCTAATACTTTTAGATTTATCTTTATGTTTTTTGGTGAGTCCGGGCAGTTTTGGCAAGTGCTTCAGGGCGCTCACCGCTTTATTTTTCGTTTTTTCGATCTCATCTTGTTCCTCAGTTATTGAGTCCAGCGGAGGGTCATTTTGTTGTTCGGCATCTTGTATTGGAATATCATCTAAAATAACGCATTGAATCAGTAAATGTTTAAATAAGAAATTTGAAATAGGCAATACCAGGTAATTTCTTGGTTCTAAATGAGGCATTTGTTATTATCGATTTCGATACGTTATGAGTGTGAGAGGGCCTAGGTGCCACTGATATTGAAGGAGAATGTTGTAGTAAATTTTTTATGGCATTTCCGACCAGCAATACGTCTAAAATATTAAGAATTCAAAAAATTAAATTTTGCTTGCAAAACTGTACAATACCTGGAAAAATTTCATAAGTAGCACGTTGAATTATGTCATGTAAAGCCTGGCCGGCATTGTTAGGACATCGTAATGCTCCATGGTAAACTATATGAAGCAATTCTATTAGTAATGGACTAGAAACTTGGATTCTAGATAAATTATTGCATGACTGCTGATGAAGACTTGAGTCGCTTGTAATAGAGCTACGACCACTGCTTGCGTTTGAGTTAAAACCCTGAGTAACTAGCCTGAACAAGAGAATTTTAAAATTAGAATTAGATCTTCCAAAATGTTAATTGTCACCTGCATACCTGGAAATTCCTTTACAAGTAAATTCAATGCCCTGTGTAATTACGTTAGCTATCTGTTGATTATACAAAAATATCAAAGCCGTTAAGGCCCTCTGTCGATTTTGGGCATTGAAATTTTCAATCTGAGGTAAAGGACCCCAACTGACCAATTTTGTATTGCACTCTTCCCAACGACGTAACGAAGATTCAGCAATAAATGCCCTGTCCAGTGTATCAGAATTATGGTAAATCGAAGATTGCGCTACACTGGGTATTCTAAATGACAAAGTACGAGGTTGTCCCTTTGTTGCAACAACCTAAAAAAAAGTTACATACTGAAAAACTGTGACAATGGTAATAGAGTTGTCAAGGTCTTGATTATTTGATACAATAGTTACAATTTGATACTTTGTACTGAATTTTCGTGACTCTGAACGCATTAATTATATCATCAAGTGAAAAATATAATCTTACCTCAAGGTTATATAGGCTAACTAATAAAGTTTGAACTGCACTACATGATTTATCAGACAAATGAAAGTATATAAGAATAGGTATAAATTGCATTGCAAATCTTCGTAGCTGGGGCTCTTGGGATTTGTAAAAATTCAATAATTGTTGACAAATACTATAAATTACCTGAAAAAAAAAACAATACTTTGCCATGCCAGATAACTTGCCTATGATTATTAAGAAACTTACATTGTCAGACTTGTACTTTTGAGGTTCCAATAGGATATTATAGAGAGCTATGATAACCTCATGATTATGTTCTTGTTCGGTAGAATATGTGTGTATCTCGCTTTCAGTTAATGATTCAAATTCATCAATCCAATCAAACACCAATTGATAGGCCATAATTGTTTCCTTTAAGAAGCGCGAAATGAATTGATTTGTATTGTTTGGTTCTACTTTTAAAACATAATATTTGGATTTCACTAAAATATCGAACTACTCTATTCAGTTGTGAATATTACTATAATTTGCAATTAAAATTTAAAAAATACTTGAACGGGAACGACAAAACAAACTTGACAGTTGACTCGATTTTTAGGACAGATGACAGTTGGGAGTATTTTTCATTTAATGTGAAAAGAAGAATTAGTGGACTTGCGAATATTTGTTTTTTGCTTAACTTATTTGTATTTTAAAAGTAAATAACGGAAACTTAAGATATAATTTTGTCATGGTAAAGTAAACTTCATGGTTGTTGCGACCATAATGACAGATGACAGACTAGTAAGAGGAAAAATAATTAATCTATAGTTAGGCAACCCACACATCACAGTCTTAAAAGTACCACAGGCCTATTAACTGCCTCAATGCGTGCTTTGGCTGCACATAAATAACTGTGCAGGAAAACTAATAAAGGCCTTTTAACAAGACTGATGTGGCAATATTTGATACTTCATTTGTTAGATTTACTGACTAAAAAACTAATTTCTAAATGCACTTTTTACCTTGTTTGGATAAATTTGCATGTTGAGAACTTCACCAAAGTAATCCTCCAAAGTTCCATTGTACATCTTGGCTGTGAACTGATAAAAATGAACCGTTACCCTCATTTCGGCTATCACTTTTACTTCTTAGTACTTCATTATTAAATTTAATCAATAAAAACCATGTGTCTGTTCTCACAGATAAAATATTCTTGGACCAACAGAAAACCCCTCAATGAAATAGTTATAAAATATTCAGGCTAGAATAAATTAACACACAGGGCATTTAGAAGCAAATTATATTACGGTGAGCATTATTTCTGTTCGGTAAAAACAAGAAATTAAAAAAGTGATACAAAAAAGAAAAAAATGCAAACAAATAAAAGAACAGAACCCTTCTCTAATCACCTACAACAACACTTAGTAGTATTTATTACACAAATCAAAAAACATAAAATACATTTTTTTCACTCACATAACAAACACTTCTCACCATAGAGGGATACCTATAGGATTAAACCAAAAAAAAATTGGCTCTCTGTTGATTTAACCATACAGATTTCCGGGAAACTCTTGGTCAGATAAAGTGTCATCGTCGTGATCAGATTCAGGATCTTTCCGTTTACGACCGTAGGCTCTTTTGCTGGTCGTAGGCAACTGATCGGTTTCACCATGTAATAATGAATTCCTATATAATTGGAGCGGTTGCCAGTCTTCACCTCTACTACTAGGCATTCCTAAAAATTCAAAATTTTAATACCTTGGCAATTCAATTAGTTGAAATATACCTGTATGAATTCTTCTATCGAGAAATGTCATTACAACTTTTTTGTCTTGTTTTAAAAGTTTATTGGTAAATTCAGCCAAAATTTCCAAAAACGGTAAATTCGGAGGAGGACCAGTGGGATCGTCGGCGTTTTCTGCTCCAGTTACAGAGAATATGATTCCTCCTCTATGTAATGCGGTTATGGCTTCCCTATTTTTCAAAGCATCCAAACCAAATGACAAGGCGAATCGTTTCGCCAATTCCTGCAAAATATGTAAACGTCTCCTACATGTATATCAATTTTTCAAACTAAAAAAAAGGAAAAGTAAAATGGACTTCTACAATTTAACCACCTTTAATGCAAAAAATTCGTCGTGCTGTCTAATGTTTCTTCCTCCTGCTCTCTGAACTTCATTGAACATCATATTTAAACTTAGACACATTGTTAATGCGCAATTTACTTTGTTAATTTCTCTGGCTTTTCCTAACGTTGTTTTAATAATATCTCCATACTCATTGTAATATTTAACATAATTTTTAAATACTTCGGCACCTGAAATTGTAAGAATGTTAAATTTTGAGCAAAATCAATTCAACACCGTACAAACCTGATTTTGTAGGCATGATATTGTAGACGATTAATTTGCAATAAGCAGCTAAAAAAGTTACGCCGTTTATGAAGTTCTTCAATTTGAGGCTCATCGTTTTCATTGTCTGTTTCCGGAACGAATACGTATAATTGAACAAACTGGTTTAGGAGATCTTGCAGGTCTTGATTTGGTGCACATGATAATTCTCCTAAATATTCATGTGCAGATTTCAATTGATCACTAAAAGGAGAAAATCGATAGGCAAATTTAACATTCATATAACTGTGTTTGTACCTGAAAACTATCAACAAATCACATAAACCAATATATGCCTCTTCTTTGATATTGACATGGGGTGAATTACGAATGAGAATTTGCGAAGCTTCAATAAACTCGTCAAGTTTGTTTCTTAAATCTTGAACGTCGGAATGTTGAAGACTGCCACGTTCCTGAGAAGCTTCTAAATCTCTTAACGCCCACAGAAGGTAATAATAACAGGAGCTCAAACAGTATTTTAGAGCATCTGGAGGTAGTTTACTGTCCACGTCCTAAAAGAAATTATTTTATTAGAAAAACGGTTTTTAACATTCATGTCAAGTGAAAAACCTTAAAATCTTGAAACAAAGTATCCCATAAATCCCATTGATTTAAATTGTGGCATGCGTAAAACATAGAAACTTTCTTCAATGAACTGACAACGTTGAAAATCTCATCATCATTAGGTATTTCTTCTCCCAATAGTAAATTACGCCAATCGTCTATGGCTTCTTTGTAAGTCGATACAATTACATCTATTATAGTAGACCGTGCCACATCGCATCTTGTGTAAATTGAATGGCCTTCAGTACAAAGCGTTTCCAATGTTTTCGCTAACGTTTCCAAAACCTGCCAAATACATTGAAAATTGTACGTAAAAAAGTAGAACTTCTAAATACCTCCGGTTCATGAGCCACTTGTACGATATGCTTTAATTTACTAAGTAACGCTTGTAAAGAACCCTCTTGTCTTCCGCTCGTGTATAGATCAAGATCAAAGTATTGAGGCACACTCAGAAGATTAGCCAATTTTTCCCCATCAGCAGAAAATTTCTCTAATAAAGGTGGTAAGGTCACTATGAAATGTTCAGTTAGTTTCTGCTTGTCTTCACCAGTCTAAAAATTAAATTGCAAACCTTTAACATTAGGCACGGTACATTTACGGAATCTACCAACCTGCTTAATTTCTCGTAAAGATGATATTTTTCGGTTAGGACCTCTTCCAACTGGAGCCTCTCCAGTAGCAGATTGTTTAACACAACATACCATGATTTCAATCAAACTCGTTTCTTGCCTAATAAATATTTTAAATGTCTTAGTGGAAAAGCCTAAATAATAAAAAATGTAACCTATTATCTAAGGGTTCCTCTTGAGGCCCCGGTTCTTCCAGTAACAAGTCAGTCATACATTCCCAATCTTTCATCATAGCGTTTGAATCAATCAGAGAATCTACCAAATATGCAGCGTGCTCATGCAATTCCGATTCAATAAAAAATTGTACGAGATCCCTTATAAATGGCGTGTTCGGAAGTCGTCTTTTGCCTCGTCTAGTTTTTCCTGCATCCATGTCGCCAGGTTGGAACAATCTTTCATTTAAAAATTCTCCTGCGGCTTGGGCCACTGCTCTATGAGAGGAGTATACCTAGAAAATGGGATATCAATTTTAAACAATCGTTTATCATGAATAACTTTCAATTACCAATTCGTAAACGTGTTCACAGTCTTTATCAGTTAAAATTTCATGATGGTGCTTTAGAATGGAAATAACAAGTCTCACTGCTTGAACTGCAACGTCATACTCTTTGTCCAATGTCATTGCTACAATTCTATCTTTGAACTTGTTGGTGAACAACTCCAATTTTCCTTTTAATTCTTCACTGGCGTATAAGGGTTGTAACGCTTGAAGACATCTTAATCTTACTTCACCTACCTACGCAAAAAAATTATATTCCTTAAATTTTGATATACAAAATTGAAATTGCCTTGTCGTGAAGAGTCCAACCAATATATTTCAAATATGAATCGTCTAGAAAATTGGCATGAAATTTAAGCATCCAAACGCCTATTTCCGTCATGGCAATGGCTCTTATTTCTGGAAGAGTATCCCTGTAACGATGCACAAATACCGATTTGAACATATAGGTTAACATATTTTTTATTTCATCCATATTCTCTTCCAATTCTTGTCTTTTGCCAAGAAGAGCTTCCAATCTGTCACTTGCCCGTTTTTCCCTAGATTTCTGTCTCTCAGCTTCGTACTGTCTCTGAGTGTTATCCAAATTAATTGAAACAGTTAATGCCACATCTACTAGGGCAGTCATTAACTTCATAGCACCCAGAGTAGCTGTGTGTCTAAAAGCTCTAACCTATAACAGTTTTAAGCAAAAATTATGCCACTCCAGTAATCCAGATGCTTACTTGAGAATCTGATAGTCCAGTTAAGAGTGAAATTACATTGTCCATTAAAAATTGATCATAAATAATAGTATACTGACATTGTTTTACAAGGGTTTGGACAAAATCGCAAAAATTTTGTCTAAATTTTTTCCATGTTTGACCTGCCATAATAAGGGGATATTCTCCTGACTCTTCATCAAACTCTTCAGTCATCTTTCGGATTATAGCTGCATGTTCCATATGCGCCTGCATTTCATGAGTAATTTTCCCCTTACAACCAGCAGCATTTATAAAAAATTGCATTAAGGAAATTAGGGCAGCCTCCCTATTGACTTTATAGCTTTCAATCCAATCATCCACAACATTAGTCAATGACGACCTTCCACTTTTAATAATATTATAAAGAGAATCATCATCAATTTCGGTATTTCTGAATTGCAATTCTAATGTAGCGTTGTTTTTCTACCTGGAGGCCTGCCTCTGCCTCTGCCTCTTCCAGGCTTTTCGGGAGGTGGAGAATACGACATTGTGGGTGGAGGATTTGTAATACCTTTGGCTCGTGCTCTATAGATTTTATGTTTGGTAACATTTTATGCCTAAAACCAGACTCTTACCGGGTTATCCTACGTCCCATTCCTGGTGTTGGGGGCGATTCAAATAAGCCATCAGATGATGCTCCAGACGTTCCTGCTTGTTCTGTATAAGAAGATTCACCGTAATGACCATAGTTGGCTCCATAATGATCCGGTTCCACTTGTGGAGTCATAGGGTTATCATATTCAGGTGGAGGATCATCTAAACGAATTCTTTTACCACCACGCCTATGCATTTTTATCAAATTCAAAAGACACTAGATGCAAAAAAAAACTGGACGTCCTACAGTAGTACAATATGTATGGAATTTTATGTTATATTTGGAGAAAGTGCCAAGACCCAAACATAAACATCACAGGCGCCATTTTTCAGTACTATTCTTCTAATTCTATTAGATTTAACGTCACAGGCATTATAATCTGTGGTTTAACGTATACATTATATTTAGTGAAGAGATTAATGTCAGTTTTAGCACATAACCTTAAATTTTAAATGTGACATAACCCTATATAAAAATTTAAGCCTTTTTCAAAAAATGACTTTACTAAATAAATTACGATGTTTAAATTACAGACAATTTAGGCCAACCCGATCAGGGACAGTGAGTAATCATTAACTTTTGTCCATATGTATTTTTCTATCAAAATTATTTCTTTAGTACTCTATGTCAAGCAATGCAAAATTTACGGATCACAAAGACCTGTCCAAAATTCGAAACATTGGTATCTCTGCTCATATAGATTCAGGTAAAACAACTTTAACTGAGAGGATCCTATTTTATACTGGAAGAATTGATTCTATGCACGAGGTGAAAGGTAAAGATAATGTAGGAGCCACAATGGATTCTATGGAGCTTGAACGACAAAGAGGAATTACTATACAGTCAGCTGCAACATATACTTTATGGAAAGACCATAATATCAATATAATTGACACGCCTGGTCATGTAGATTTTACAGTTGAAGTTGAAAGAGCTCTTAGAGTTCTAGATGGAGCTATTTTGGTGTTGTGTGCAGTTGGTGGAGTTCAAAGTCAATCTTTAACAGTAAACAGGCAAATGAAGAGATATAATGTTCCTTGTATAGCCTTTATCAATAAACTGGACAGAATGGGAGCAAATCCCTATAGAGTACTTTCACAAATGAGGTACTGTTTCTCAGTGTTTAATTTTTTTTGTTTAAAATTCGTTTTTCAGGTCAAAACTTAAACATAATGCAGCTTTAATCCAGCTACCTATAGGATTAGAAGGTGAATGTAAAGGTTTAATAGACATAATTACGCAAAAGGCAGTATATTTTGAGGGAAATTTTGGAGAAGACCTGCGATATGATGAAGTACCGCAGGATTTTCGAGCTGAAACTATAGAAAAGCGACATGAATTAATCGAACACCTCTCAAATGCTGATGACACTCTAGGCGAGATGTATTTGGAAGAAAAAGAGATCACTGAAAATGATATTAAAGCAGCAGTCAGAAGAACTTGCCTGAAAAGAACCTTCACTCCAGTTATGCTTGGGACGGCTTTAAAAAATAAAGGAGTGCAACCATTACTAAATGCTGTATTAGACTATTTACCAAATCCTGGCGAAGTTGAAAACTACGCGTACATACAATCAGAGAACGAAGATGATAAACAAAGCAATCAAGTATTGTTGAATCCAAAAAGGAGTAGTGAATATCCTTTCGTGTCTTTGGCATTTAAATTAGAAGCCGGACGTTTTGGTCAGTTAACTTACATGAGATGTTATCAAGGCAAACTCAAAAAAGGTGATTCAATAATAAATTGTCGTACTCAAAGGAAAATTCGTATAGCAAGATTGGTAAGAATGCACTCAAATCAGATGGAAGATGTCAATGAGGTCTATGCAGGAGACATATACGCGCTCTTTGGAGTTGATTGTGCCAGTGGTGACACATTTGTAACCGATTTAAAAGACAATATAGCTCTGGAATCGATATTTGTGCCTGAACCAGTAGTTTCCATGGCAATCCAGCCAGCGAACACTAAAGATAGAGACAATTTTTCAAAAGCAATTGCCAGATTTACAAAAGAAGATCCAACTTTTCGATTCGAATATGACCCCGATAATAAAGAAACTATTGTGTCAGGCATGGGTGAATTACACTTGGAAATATACGCCCAAAGAATGGAAAGGGAATATAACTGTCCTGTTCACCTAGGCAAGCCAAAGGTAGCTTTCAGAGAAACTCTTGTGGCTCCCTGTGAATTCGATTATTTGCACAAGAAACAATCTGGTGGTCAAGGTCAATTTGGACGCGTCACAGGGGTCTTGGAACCTTTGCCTCCCCATAAGAATACTAATTTGGAATTTGTGGATGAAACTGTAGGTACAAATATTCCAAAACCATTTGTTCCTGGTATCAGAAGAGGCTTCATTGCCATGGCCGAAAAAGGATCGCTGGCTGGTCAAAAGTTATCTGGCCTGAAATTTCGTTTAATAGATGGTGCACATCATATTGTGGATTCTAGTGAATTGGCCTTCTTTTTAGCAGCACAAGGTGCTGTTAAGGAAAGTGAGTTACATTCAACGTTTGTTTACTAATTTTAATCTCCGACTATGTTTTTGCAGCGTTTGAGCGTGGAGTTTGGCAAATTCTTGAACCAATCATGACAGTAGAAGTCAACGCACCAGATGAGTTTCAAGGCGCAGTAATGACGCAACTCAATAAAAGACATGGAATAATTACGGGAGTGGAGGGAATTGAAGGATGGTTTACACTCTATGCCGAAGTGCCTCTAAATGAAATGTTTGGATATGCGGGTGAATTGAGATCAAGCACGCAAGGCAAAGGAGAATTCACTATGGAATACAGCCGATACATTCCATGCTTGCCAGAAGTACAAGAAAAGCTTATTTTGGATTACCAGAAAGCTACTGGTCAGATTACAGAAAAAGATCTCGTAAAGAAGAAACGGAATTAATAACATCAACAATTTATGAACTTTTTTTTATATTGAAGTTAAAATAGCATTTTTCGTTATTTGCTATAAAAGTTGCAACTAAAGTCAATGTACGAACGGCAAGTTTAAATTGAAATAAGACACAATATGTTTTACTGATTATAAGATTGCTGGAACGAAGACGGCTAATGTTAATTAAATGTGTTACTTTATAGTTTGAGTTGATGCTGACAGTACAATGTACTATATGTCATATAGTCTAAATAGGTGGTTATTTTTATTAAATTGTGATAAATGAAAATGAAAATATGTTGGCAAATAATGCCTATAAAAGATTATCCTTTGTACGTATATTAAAAAAACATATTATATTTATATAACAAGATTCATCATTCTACGAACAATTTTCATATTGAAAAAAATGTTTTAAAAGTCATTTTTTTGCTTTCAATACAATTCTTTTATGGCCTTTGGAATAAGTTAAGTTTGTCTCCATAACTTGATTGAGCATTGCCACGGTCGCTTCTTCAATTTCGTCGCAATCATCAATAATTATCGCCGAATGGACTTGAACACTTTGTCGATCTTTCACATTGGCTGTTTTCGTATTAAAATTGCGGATGTCATAAGGAAATTTGTTAATTCCTTTGGGAGGGCATTCTAGAAAATGAATTCTATTAGAAAAGCTTGACTTTAAATCAATAGAGTGGATGGTTATACCTTTTCCGAAGAATAATTGACGATCTACATGTGGAAAAACGATTCGGTTCTCCATTAAAACTGCTTGACCGAGTTGAGCTTGATCTGGAAAACAAAAATAACATTAGAAACTTGAAACAAATGTTCGAAACTTTCAACATACCTAATATAGTAAATTTGTCCTCTAAACGACCTTTTTGAAACAGAACAACTTCCATTTCTTTTGAATGGTTTTCTACCAAAAAAAACAAGCAACCATTACAAGTTAGACTACTATGAAAAAAAGTCACTTACGAGATTCTTCGTGTAAACATAATGTGGGAATGGCATTTTCCTTTAACTTAACTTTATCGGATGACTGATCAAAATGTTTTTCTTCAAAATGTTTACCACAAATTTTCTGATTTCTATAGTATCGAAAATCATCCATTGTTATAGCAGATCGATTTTTTAAGGCTTTAACACATAAGTTAAAAGTGTCAATTTGCAATGGAAAACTATAAAGTTCGGTGGTTTTTTCAGTTTCTTTACAGTGTTTTACACAACATTTGACGGCATTACTATCTTTATCTTTAATGACATTCTGAAAATTATATAAATATATAAATTATAGTGATGTAATGATGTTAACTATTTCACTCACTTGTCTACTTGTCTCTTGAATAGATATAGAATCCATTGGTGTTAATAAATTATTATCACTGGTTTCACACACATAGTCACTATTTTGATTTTCAAGAGCTTTGGTTATCCTATCACGATGTACATTTATAGCTTGTTTCTCATTAAAAGTTCTATAATCATTGGGAATAGTTTCGGGCATCAAGTCACCATTTTCACTGTCATTTTTAATAAAATCACTGTCATTAAAATGATATCCACAAATAAATAGTTGTTCCCAATTATTAGGTTCTTGTTTTGTTAAGCCGGTTGCTTTAAGCCATTTTTCTTGTCTAAAAAACACTATTTCAAAACAATATTAAACACTTTAATGGTTATTTCCTTACAAGCTCTTGTTTTTTGGTAATTTAAATTTCCGTATCAAAGGATCATCCATATGTGTTGAACAATTTACAAACGCACAATGTTCTTTTGGTGGATCAGGAGGTTCCTCAGTGATATTAAAAGATTCAATTGTAGCAATTTCTAAAACAAATAATTCTCTAAGCCTGTCAGATGATTTGCGACAAATCTACTTGCGTACAACATAAAATAATAAAATAAAATAGTTGACAACAGATTCATTTTAGAACTGTCATTATGCTTTTCTTGTTACTTTGTGAGAACTCTTACTTTTATTATTGAGAAATTTAGCCGCTTTAAGTTCCTCTTCAACTAACATTTGATAATGTTTAAAGCACACTCCTTCTGAAATTCTTACACAATGTTTCATTGATTGTTCGCCTTGCCGCAAAATATAATATCTTTTGCACATTTTGAGCCATGCTTTCGCTCTGCAATTAAAAATTGAAATATTAATATTAGGTATTGAAATAAAAAGTTAATATTCTTGACCTGGCCATATCCTTTGGAAATTTAACGAATGGACAGCTTTTCACTGAATTATCACAGTATAAGAATGCACATAAAAAAGGAAAATTGTTAAGTTTTCGTTGACAGATTAACATGTCTGCATTTTCCTTTGAATCTGTCTGAACAGTAAAACCTTTAATAAAACATTATATTAAAACTGGAAGAGGCAAGTTCGTAAGCTAAAAAAATTACAAGATAAGTTTAATATTATTAGATTTGATTTCTGTGTTGAGAGTCCCAACTGGGACCGATTAGCGTAAAATAAATTATCATTGTACGAGGAACAGTTTTAATTATAAATCTTCCATTGGTTGACGAAAACTAAATACTTACTAGGTAAGTGTAAATTTGGCACTAATTTAAACATGTTCTCCTTTGTGACATCATCAAAATGTATTTGGCAAACTCGGTACCGTAATAATTCAGTGTCCTTAGTCCACTTTATTGTCAGATAAGGCAACCATCGAAATAATATGTTACTCCATGCTGGCAATGGATACATATTTGAAAGGTTTTTATTTCTATATTCACAAGAACGTATGACGCATCCAATAAATATGGGATTTCTGCTTGGCACTACGTGGTCTTTAAGGCGCTAATGGGTAATGAATTGTTAATAAATCAGTTCAATTAACAAAAAGCACACTTACCCCAAATTGGCCTTCACGAGGCACTTCTAATACATCTTCCTTTAAAAAGTGTTTACTGCATATAAAATCTCCGCTCTTAAGAGACATAGAGCCAATACATGTTCTCCAAATGTCCAACACCAAAGGAGATGATGGAGCAAGGAAGTATTGGTTTCCTGTGCAATTTGTTACTCTACATAAAGACCCTGAATAAACAAGATTTTAATTAATATAAATCCTTTCGAAATATTTTCTTTTTTACCGTTAGGGTTACCATTACCTTCTTTTGAAAAATTAAGATTAATGACTTTTTGGTTCGTTGTATTTTCCGTAGCATTTGGTGGGCCATTAGGAATATCAGTAATAGTACTTGAAGGATTCGAAATATTTTCATTATTATTACAACTTGAGGTGATATTAAATGTACCATTTAAAATTTTTGCGTTAGTAGGGAGGTTTGTCATCTGTGAGTTTCTAGTAGTTAGAATCTTCACGCTTTTGATATTACCTTTAAGTGGCAATATAGGTCTAAGTATTTTTTTAAAATTCGACGGCGCTAAAACCTTAATATTATCAGGCTTTTTCAATTCAGCTATTCTCTTCACGTTGTAAATAGAAGTCACTGGTTTAGTAACTTCCTTGTTATTATTATTATTATTATTATTACTGATGGTACTTCTAGGTTCGTCAACAGTTAAATCAATTGTATCAATCGTTTTAGGTTTCGATAAAATATTCGATGCCTTAAATTGTCTCCTTTTTAATGTCATAGGAGTTAATTTTAATTTACCCATCTTTCTTTGGTTTATCTCTTTATTCAACTCTTGGACGTGACCATAGTTGCTGATTTTGCAAATCATTTTATTTTCCTGTATTGGAGTGTCTTTCGATTTTGCTACAGGCATTGGAGAGGTCAAGGGTATTGCAGTTGACAATGAAGTTTCCTTTGCAGTTGTATCCTCTTGATACTGCAACTTTGTTAATGGAATAACAGAAACTCTTTGTAAGTTATTGGGTTTAACTGTAACTGGAACCAATTTTGGCGTCATTGATGACTTTGATTGTTTATTTTCTTCGTGACCATCCGCAGATAGTTCACGATTTAAGCAATTATTTGATGAACTGCTTTCTTCTTGTTGGTTGTGTGGTAACGGAATTTCTTTTACAGCTTTTTTTGTAGAAGAAATATCATTGAAAGATTGATTATATTCTTTTACTGGAACGATAACAACTTTTAAAATTCTTTCTTCTCCATCTACTTTGCGTTTTAATGACTTTTCACCTGATGAAAATATATTTGTTTCTAGTTTGTTTTTGTTGTTTATCAATACTTACTTTTAGTCGGTACTGATGTCTTTTTTCGAATTATAATTGGCCTTGTCGATGTTTTTTGCTGCTGTACCACTGGACTTGATTTGGTTTCTCTAAAATTTGTAGCCACTGCATTCTTCATAACAGAAACATTTTTTGTACTATTCTTAGAAAAGCGTAATGGGTATCTTCTAACTCTACTTTCTAGCTTAATTCTTTTTACACTCATTTCAGATTCGTCCCACTCGACGCTTGATTCTAGAAATTACATAGAAATAAATACAAATTGTTAATTTGTAATGAATATGTTGGTATGTGGTTGCAAATGAAATGACATATATTTGGAGTTAATTTTGTAAGAATTACTATATTATTTTTTTAAAAGGCACAAATTGTCTGTCTTTAAATTTAGGTATTTTTTAATGGTTAAATCAAAGGGAAAATATCAGTGAAGGATATCTAGTGAAGCAGGTTAAGGCAGTGGTGTTAGTGTATCTATTACATTAGCAATTTTTATGACTTTTTTCCATATTGTTTAAGCTTAACACTTTATTCCTTACCGTTCATAATTTCGTTTATGCGATCTGATGGTCTATATGTGCCGTTACTTAAAAATAGCTATAACTACAAATAAATACGAAGAGTTGTGTGATCAACAATCGTCCAGTTCCTCATGGCAACTTCTAGTTATAAAACAGTGGTGCCAATATGTGATATTTCTTAAAACGTACGGAATTTGAAAATAAATAGACATTTTGATAAATGGCATAATGAGAATAATATTGGGGAACTTTATCAGCGGTGATCGTTATCTGTAGGTAGAAACCCTCATATACCTATTAGATAATGTGTTCAACTAATGCATACAACTATTCAACTAATGCATACAAGCAGTGTTGCCAAAAGTTTCTCGCTTGTTTCCGTCACTTGTGCTCGAAATTTTTTTAAATCAGGCAGATTTTGCCGCAATTACAGTAGAGATGTAAAAATTTTAATTCAAAATAAAAATCGATGATCAAAAAAACAGTTGTCTATTTTTTACAGTTGTGGAAAATTTAAAACCGCCATCGGAAATATGATGAAACGGACAGAGAACACATCAATGTTAATATAAAAATGTATGTGACTGACAAAGAAAATAAATTTCTGAGAGGCAGCTCATTTCGATCGGTGTTGCCAGATATTTTTCAATTTCTTGAACGATAAGATACACAAATAATAGCTGTTTTCACGGATGAACTTCTAAACCGGTAAGTGCCATGCTGATTGGTCAAAAGTAATTCTGTGAACTGTTTTAAATTGTTTTTAACCAATTAGCATAGCGCTTATAAGTTCAGAATTCCATTCGCGAAAACGGCTAATTATATCAATTTTAATTTCAAAAGTTGTAAGAAGGTAAGTTGAACTTATTTCGAAGTATCCGAGAGCATATAGAAAGTCAGAAACTTAGATCATATATATTACATGGATACCTCAACGATTGAAATTTTTGTTGCCAACATATCTACGACGTATTTTAATTGTCCGTCTCTTTCTTTAACGCAGGATTTATAATAGCGTTATCTTTGTTTCTTGCAGCAAGCTGCGGAGTTTTTGATTGACTTCCTACTAAATTGACACATTCAAACGCGCCAATAAGAACATTAAAACACAGGCGCATGGTTTGATTTGAATTTTTGAACTCTATATACTTCTATAGTATATACATTTTTTTTTTCAATTTATAATGTTGTTGCTAGTATATTTGTTTCTTAAAATAGTTTACATTATTGTTGTGTAGAAATAATTTTCATTTACAGGGTCGAAAATCGCTGTTTAGCAAGCACAGCAGTCTTGTTAACTGATAAACATCGAAAATCAAATGTTAAACGCAAGTACTTCAGAAAGCTACTAGCTAAGTTTGAAAAAACAGGATCTGGTTGTAAAAAAAATACATATCAACCGTGAGTGCCTAATGAAGCCACTCAGATTAAAGTTCTTAGTCAATTTGCCATAATTCCTACTATTTCGTTTTGTGAAGCTACCGTTGAAACGAAACTATAATGAGAATCAAACAGGGAAGTATAAAACTTCATGAATTTCATTCATATGAGCTACAAATTACTCAATAACTAAACAAAGATAATCTGGATAGACATACTGAGTTTTGAGAAATTATAAGTAATAGCTATATTGCTATTGCTAATATTGCTCAGCTCGAGATAATAAAAAGCATCTGCGTCAGTAATCAATATATTTTCTATTTAAATGACCTACAAAACCATTTCGAGCAATTTATTGTAAAACGCATAAACGAATTTACACCAGTTTGTAAACAAATTAGTTAGGTTAACATTATAAAAATTAATAAATGTAAAAAGAATTAACTGACGTCTTTTCTTCCAAAGCGCATGCGTAGTGGTTGAAACAGACAAAGATGTCTGTATAGTAATTTTCATAAGATAGAAAGAGACACATTAAAAAATAATGTTGATACTTGATGCAAGATGTATGCTGTGCCGTAATGCTTTTCTTATGGAGTTGAGGTATCCATGTAATATATGTATATGATCTAAGGTCAGAAATCACAAAAATAACATTTTAAATAATAATTTTATCCGTACAAGACCATTGTGTTTGACAGCTATCAATATTTTTATTTAATTTTTGGGTAGTTTTACACTAAAAATATTGTTTTCAGACGAAGAGCGTGTTCAAACTATTAAAAATTCAAATTATTATTGAAATTAAAACTGATGTAATTGTCTATCTTGATAAAAAAAAAGAAAAATTATCTGACAACATCGATTGAGATAAGTTGTGTGCCATAAACATACTATCTTTGTCAGTTTTATATGTTTTTACATTAGTGATGGTGTATATCTGCATTCATAAAATTAGCTACATAAAAGTAAAATAAATAAATAATAAAGTGATTTCCCTAACACCCTGTATGTATGTACAGGGTGTTATTTAAACTTTATGTAAATTTAACCAATGATTAAGGACGTCATTCCCAAGAGAAATGTTCCTTACAACTTGTATCGAAAACCTAATAGTTTTTACAGAAAAAAATATATAATTTTGTAATTTTTAACTTTTTGAGACTCTTTTTCTCAAAAACGAATCGATAAATTTAAAAGCGTTTTTCTTTGGTTGCACTTTTTGGCACTCAGTGTATTTCTATCATTTATTACTGAAGGTATTAGAAAAGGATGGAAATACACTGAGTGCCGAAAAGAGCAACCAAAGGAAAACGCTATANAAAGCATACGGCGATGTCAAAAAACAAAAGGAATTGAAAGAGTATAAACATATATATATTCGTAGCTTAGTGTTCAATATTTTCTGCGATTTATTTATTATGGAATGAGTTAATTTCCCCGATGTTCCGGGGTAAAGTGGAAAAATAGCTTATTTCCCTCTTCGAATTAGTGAAATATGTATAATAGATGAATAAAAGACAAAGAAACATTTATTCATCTATCTCCCGGTATTTAGCTACTTCATGGCGAATTTAGCTGACTCCCCGGTTTGTCTATTTTATGACATATCTATTTTTCAAATCGTGTTGGATTATTTTTTGAAACCTGTGTCTTTTCGCCAATGCATTACTACATCCAAGCACCACATAGTCTTTACGTTCTTACTCTATTGTAACTATCTATTGTACTTGTGTTATTTTATTTTAGTACCTATATGTATACAACTTTTGCTAATTTGTACAAATTAGGTTTTCAAAGACCACTATATTTAATAACATTTAGGTTGAAATATAGGTTGTTACTAAAAATACTAAAAAGAGGAGGTCTAACTTCTTATCAGGATTGCTAGATCCAATTTTCTTTTTATCAGTAAATTTGTATTTAAAATTCAATAGAAATTGTAGTTCATTTTATATAATGCATATTAAGAGCTGCACTAGTTGGTATGCCTAAAAGTGCGTTAGATACTGAAAATTATAGATGACACAGTACTTTCTAAACATTATTGAATTTTTCAGTTGATGTTTAACATTTTTCAGTAGATCAGTAAAAGGTTCCAGCGAGTAGATTTATTAAAAAATTAGTAATTTATACAAGCTCTGCTCCCTAAACAAGTCTTGTATATATTGTACTACAAAAAGTTGTTGCAAACGTAGGCGTAGTCCTCTTTCCAAAAGACCAGGTGGTTTGTTTACAATTGCTTGACATTTCATTCTAACCTCATTGTATGAGTAAATTTATTCAAATAAGATTTCAGAAAATTTAATTGCATTTGTGGATATAACTGTATGTCAGAAACAAATTAATAAAATAATACATGATTTTTAACAATAATGTCAACAATTTTTTAAAAAAGTCTAAGGGTAAATATAAAATTGATTCAAAAATACTTAACCTAAAACTGTGTAATTTTGATATTGGTTAAGTTGTAAAGGGACGTCCGGGGACAGAGGGTGAATGTCAGTTTACGCAACCTGCAACGCGCACCTTGCGATACGCCCATTATCGTCGTCATTTTTTGCACCAATGTTACAGTTTCGGGGTTGCCAAGTGTTAGAATATCAAAAAATTAAATTCTCAATAGCTTACTAAAAATGATTTTAATATTTCTTAACCATTTTTAATTGTATCATTTATATTTTTACACATTCAACAACATGGAATTATAAGTTAATAAAATACTAAAAATTATGATAGATTCGGCAACATTGCCTCATGCCAGTGCTGAATCGGCTGGAGTCATTGACGCAGTTGTCACTACGACTGTTGTCAGTTAACCATTGAAAGATTAAACAAGTTTGGGGGGTTGATCTCCGGTTGGGGTTGTGCCTCTTTACATTCTATTGAATTTCACAGTGATGTTAATTTTCAAGCCATTCAACAGTTCATTTAATGTGAAAATTTCATTCTTTTTCATTTAAAAGACATCTTTTTTTGTGAAATGCACTATGGCAGTGCTGGTCTCCAACATAAATGGACACATTCAAAATCATTTAACCAGATCCTTGGAACGGATTTTGGAGGAGGCCAACCAAAGTGGAGACCTGAAATTGAGCAACAGGAAATTGAAGGATTTCCCCAAAGTACAAGAAAAATATAATTTAAGCGACACTGTGACAGCAGGTGAGTATTTTTTTTTCCAATTAATTTTATCTAAATCCTAATGCAGTGCTCTTAGAAATGTGTTATTTCGTTCGTTTTAGGATACTTTAGGAATGTTAATGTGAGCATAATCATAAAATAGAGTTTTGCAGTTACTTTTCATGTATAATTTGTTAGAAATATCTTTTAAAAATTTCCACATGACTGTTAAATGCTTTTTATTCCAATTCAATAAAAAAGAAAATACACCATTTATGGAAAAAACGATATTTTTGGTATTTGAGTTTCAATATTTGACATTCTTTCAATCTTGATAAGTAAAGATATTTGAAATGATTTTTGTTTTTTATACACCCTACATTGAACCATTAGTTAAAAGTTGCAGCTATATTTGGCATAAGAATAAAGCTCTTCTCAACATTATAGAAGAAACTTTACTAATAATTGTAAGTTTACATGGGCGTTTGCGAAATATTCATACAAATATGTATACTGGAGCCAGGGAAGCACAATTTTATGTTTTTTTTTTCATAGAACTTTCATAAGTACAATGCCTGCCCTATAATCGCATAGATTAATGACAGCCTAATGAATAACATCAGTTTTCCTCGTGAATACTATATTGTATATTCGGTTATATATGTAGTTGGCATGCATTTAGAAAAACTGCACAAACAGCTATACAGTTAACTTAGGTTAGTAGCGGTTAGCATGTGTTCGTTATTGATCCCCAGTCGGACCCCT
Source organism: Hypothenemus hampei (assembly GCA_013372445.1). Classification (NCBI taxonomy): domain Eukaryota; kingdom Metazoa; phylum Arthropoda; class Insecta; order Coleoptera; family Curculionidae; genus Hypothenemus; species Hypothenemus hampei. The sequence continues at coordinate 85,015 of JABRWK010000216.1, read as the reverse complement.
TCAATTTGGGGTTCCAACTAAAAACATTGGGAGAGAGAGACCAATCGGGCCTTCCCTCTTCAACGTGTATTCTTAAACATACAAAAGGGCGATATTTTTGGGGAGACAAGCATCGAAATGGTTTTCACATTAATACAGGAGTCTTATATTTTTAATGTTGGACGTTCTAGGTGAACCACTGACTGCATAAATAATGATAATTAATTAAAATTTTCGATTTGTCGCCCCAAAAAATATATAAAACATTAAAAATCGTTTTAATCCAAAGGAAAATGTGCAATGTATGTAGTCTAAATGAAAATTTATTGGATAATAAACTTGTATTGCAGCTGGTGGACATATTAGCAATGGGTTATCGTGCAAATACATATAAACTACATTTTACAGATTACTTTTTTTGTATGTGTTTTGTTCTGATATAATATCTTTTCGTTAAAATTTTTTTCTTAGTCTAATGGAATTGAAATAAAGGTTAATTTTCTTATTACGCGTCACGCTTTAACACCTGCATCTACATTCACTGACTGTAGTGGATTGTAAAGTTTTATCGAGCATTTTATGTTAGTTCTTTTAGGAATAGACTTTGCCTTTCTACATAAATTAGTAAAGATAGAAAACTCAGACTAAATTTTTAGACTGATTTCGTAAATTAAGCATGTTATTTCAAGGAAAGGTTGAGTTTGAATAAAATTTGAGATTCCCTAAAAATAGCTTCATCCCCAATATTTCGTGTCACTAAAACGAAATGATTGATCATTTTTCTTGGGCCAGAGCCATGTTGGAAAGGTTAAAGGATCACAGGCGAGGCCTTTATCTACACTTGCACTGACCTTTCGAGCTACTTATTAGAGTATTCCTATTAAAACGGCCCATGTCAAACTGTTAGTGTTTCAACTAAAAATACCCGCTTCCAATTAACCTTATTCTTTGAAATTTCATCGATACGAAGGCGAATCAAAATCCTCATAATATAAAGGGCTCTTATCATTTATGAGGATTTTGTTGGCAGACCGACTCGTGATCTTCACGGCCGTCGATCCCAAAACTCGTTTCTTCTGTTTCAGCTTGTTTAGTTAAAAAGTTGTTAAACAACCTAATACATACTTAGATGTACGGGCCATAGTGCACACTTCACGATTAAGATAATAAAATTATGAAACTGTTAAGTAGGGCGTGCCGGCAATCGTGTGTGCATATGAAGGCCTTATCTTGTTCAAATAAATACATAGTTACCCTGTGGGGTTTTATTAATAAGATCTTTCTTTAAATTTTATTGTCAAATTCCATTCATTTCCTTAACACCGTGTATATTTATCAGAGCATTAAGTTTGTTGGTTGTTCCTTACCATATATCACCATATCATAAATATTGGTTTTGCAAGAAAAATGCATTACGTTTACTCGTTCTGGAAAAATAAACAGAAAAAAATGGAAAAATACAACACGACAATCTTTGTAGTAATGGTATGCAGAGTTTCTTTAAACATTTAGTTAAAATAGTTTATTTATTTTGCGATATATCATGTATAAATCAAAGCAGTAAATTGAAAGCTTTTTAGTCTCAAGAGTTTTTAAAAGTAGCTGGCCTAATTTACCAGTTCTCTCTCGATCATCTGGTCGATTTGTCGAATATGATTTTAATCAAAAAGAAAAATATATCTTCAGTTCGTTCATCTTTTCTGTTTATAAAAGCCAAGATCAAGAAGAGCCTTGTTGATAATAGTTAATATTTGTACAATGTTTTTCAGTTGCAGAGAAAATCGTTGCTATATGTCTAACTATAATCATGTTTAATACAAGCCCCTTGTGTCTTTATAACATCAAAATTTACTTTGTTTTGCACCTGCTGCTTGAGAACAAGGTGTTCTAAGGACTTCTTTTCAAGGTCAATTCGACTTCCTGTCGTACAACTGACTAGAGTGCCGGAAAGCCAGTCGCCATTGTTTTTCTTAACGCTCTTTTTCTTTTTTGTACACACAATGGTTCCTTTGAAAAACTCCCCTCATCAACGCAACTCTTTTTCGTGGGTGTTTGGTATTGCTTTTGCAGCTAATCACTTAAAAAGTTTTTAGGATCCCTAAGTGGAGCGTGCCCCAGCACAATATACGGCATCGTAAAATTGTTTGCTTGGCCAATAAATAGTTAAGTGGAAATAATACTGTTAAGACGTACCTATTAAAGAAAGTGCCGAATACTCGTACCGATTATTAAACTCACCGTGACAGATGGCAGCGTAGATAATAACAACAACGATATTCATATTCACTCAAATGCAACAAGAGTTAATGTGTCCGTGTGTGTGGGCTTTTCGTTCGGGACGTAACAGATAAACGATTATAAGTCTCGATTAAAGGAAATAAGTTCATGAGACACGTGTTTGTGTATAAAATGATATGAGCTGTCATTCGAAATAGAGATCCGTGTCATAGTCGAAGGCTTGGCTCGCAAGAATCTGTGTCGGCACGACCGTTGATGAACCTCTCTGCACATATGCATATTAAATTACCGTATTGAGATGAGTTAATGAGAGACAAAGTTGACTCTTCATTGTATGAGATTTGATGTTGTATAGTTTTCATTTTTCATTTGTTGTTTAATGACTCTTATCTAATAACACAACAATAAATGGCTTTGTGAAGAAAGATTACATTTAGGAATGCAACACTTTGAATTGTTTTTTCTTGCAGCATGAAATGTCATTCTTGTGTTGTTTTTTTTTTCATATTATATGTTATGATGTATTGCTGTCAATTGCAAGTAAACAATTAATGAAAAGATTCCTAAGAATATTATGCAGATGGTGCGTTGATAAGCTTTATTATCGATATGTTTCTATCAAAAAATTGCAACGTATATTTCTGAAATTTACCTGAAATATACATTTTTGTTTGTTTGGTGATAGGCCGGATAAATAATTTTAGATATGCTGTTACGCCAACGCTGAAAACCCTGCCACGTGTTCTGCTCTGTTATCAGCCATATTATTAAACATTATTGCAATACAGTTAACCAGATTATGGTTGCTTTCACGTCATGACTCACCTATGTAGGTATGCCACTTGATCGTTGGAAAGTTATTTCATAGCTTTGTACTTGCAAGCCTGCATATATTTTTTTAATATACGATTAAACACATATTGACCGTTAAGTGGTGATACTTCATAACTAACAAAATAGTAATTTTACCGGAGAAGGAAAAAACTTCTTAAAATTTATATTCTGCATTTTTTCCATGTATTTAATTCAATTTGTCCAAAAATGCAGATACGAAGTGTCACCACTCAACCATCGATATGTAAGTATACATTGACATACAGACCAAAAAAGTACATGGGTGCTTTTTCTGATTCAGTAAGAAAAGTTCAGGAAAGAGTGGATGTATTAAAAGCAAATGTGTTTGATACGGTTCACAACAATTTCGTTCTAATTTTCTTTCCAAACCAGCAATGGAAGTTTAGGTTTTCATATTTACTACAACAGCTTAAATGCACATTTTAATAGTCATTTTCCATTTGATTTATGTCTCCACTTATAATTTTCTACTACTTGAATTCCGATTTCTGTCTTCCACGGGTTTATGAACCCCCTTCTTTTACTCCAATTCTAGCGTGTCAGACGGAAATTAGTCAGTCTGTCATGTTTCTCCATAATCCAGAAAATTTCATGATAGTTTTAATTACCTACAATGTCATTAATCTTAAATGCCTCATTTAGATGAACCGTTTCATTCAGAAATAATGTTTTTCACGGTTATTTATTTTTCTATATCTAGTTTTTTATGTTTCTTCATAATTTTGTTATTTGATATTTTAACCTCCGTTCCGTTTCTTTATGAAGATTGGAAATATGTTAACATAAAAGAAAACGAAACAGACGATGGCTCGAATTTAGTTTTAGGAAAAATATTTTAACGATTGAACTATAAAAGTTCTTTTTTATCCTAACAACTAACTTGAAACAAACATTTACTGTTTTATAGTTTATTTTAGCACCCTCTTCGAACATCTGTTGCAGGAATAATTTTAATCGATAGACGAACATCCACTCAAGACGAGTCAGTTCAGACACCCCACTAAAATAAATCAGATTTTAACAGCACTTTACCGATGTTTTAACGCAGGTCATTCAATATTTTGAAGACGTTTATTTCAGTTCTTCTAATTGTTTCAACATCGAATAAGCTTCAAGTTTTAACGCGGTACTTGGTGCCGTGCAATTTAACACTGTCAACGTCTAAAGTCGAAAATAGCTCGGATTAGGTCATCCAACCCTTACCGATGACGTGTTGAGTTTCCTCAGAGTTACGTTTACTTGTTTTAGTGTTCAATAAAGGCTTTTCACTATTTTTGGACGATGATTGATGGCTGGATTAAAGAGATTTGTTATTGGAACGAGAACCGGGAAGCGGTCTTTTTGTTAATTGAGCAAGTGTATTTTTAAGGAATAACAAAAATGTTAAAAACATCATTTGACCGCTTTGCCACTTCATAGACATTGCCCGTTTCCTATGAACCCAAAATAACCTTCTGCATCCGTCTTATTATTGAATACAACAATGGAGTTTGTATGCAAATGTTACACGTACATAGATCCCCTTCAGCCGGTTGAAGAATTTCAATTAGATGTAAGGAACGGACTCTATTTTTACTCGTTCGCCTTAAGTTCGCACACTCTAATGGGGAAAAATAGAGAAAATGGTCATAATTTAGCCTTGTGTTTTGGTTAAAAATTATCTTAGAGGATGAGTCGTAAAAAATTATACGCCTTCCTCATACAAGAAAATGATAGANTTGTTTTTGTTTATATTTTCATTAATTATTAAGGAGAATAAAATTTTTGTTTACACATTATCTGTGCTACATTTTTCAAAAATTATACATATGTATATCAATTATTTTTATACGTTTAAGTATATTATTGATCTAAGGTTAATTTTAAATTAACTGCGGTAGGAATACAGTATAATCTTTCTTTGCGGACACCCATCTTAAGCGAACAACTTAATTAACCGGACACTTTGCTGGAAACGGGCAAAAATCTTTAATGTTGAAATTTCTCTCTTAAGAGGATACATATTCGGCTATCAAAAGTATCCGCTTAAGAAAGGGTATATACCGTATTTTGCAAACCGACGGTATTTACAAAATATTTATGCAAACTTATATGATGTATGGATGTTTCAGTGAAGACTGAACAAAAACTTTATGAGAAAATTATAATAAGAAATTTAAAATACCTACTATTAAGGTATACAGACGTTGGCTGAAAAACATCGAGAATATTTTCAATGAGACTGTTCCGTAAGAGAATTTTTGATACCAATTCGAATGGAGCAAACTGTAACGTTTTTGATAAATTGTAATAGAAATTTCAAAATATATATTATTAGGGTATACAGATTTCGGTTGAAAAAATATCGAACTATTTTTCAAGTAAGGTAAGGGGTTTTTTATAGAAAGAGTTATTTTGCATTTAATATTCGGAAAGTTCACATTTTATTGCGCATGTACTACTAATTTTAATTTCGAGTCAAGTATTTTTCTAATAACTTCTCCCTCTACAAGTCAGGTTTTTTAAATCCTTCCTTTTAGTTTTTAAATGAGAGATATGTATGTAGGTTAACTTGGACAGCAAGAGCCTGTTTATTTTCAAAATTTTCATAAAATGTCTATGGCATAATTCGAGTATTTTGGTATAAAAAATTTAACCTAAATGGGAAAGACAAGATAGGATTGTGCGACCTGCAATGAGAGTTAGTGAAGGGTTAACTCTAAATTTCAAAATTTTGCGCTCGTTGTCAGATGAATTTACATTTTAAAAACTGCTAGTTGAAAAAAACCATATTTTAGGGAAAAGTTATCATTCCCAATGTATTGTATTTATTTCGCATTGTTGTATCGACGAATTCAAAATGTTGCTAAGCTATTTATGACGTTATTATATTTTTTATATTATATTTATGACTTTGAAGAAGGTTATTTGAAAGTGAGTTACGTAGTTGAGAGGAACAAAATAGGGAATTTCTAGATGGTCACTTAAAATGCTCACTACAGCCGGCAAAAAACAGTCGATCCAAACAAGAAATATTAAACAACAGCTTATTGTCTACATGATATTTATGAAAATAGGTTCTATGTGTTACCAACTACTTCCCATAGAACAAGCAAAGTGCCTAGACACGAATAAAATGTAAAAAAATGAACTGAAAATTGCAGTTTTGCGTAAGTGTGACTTAATATTATGAAGTTTTTTGTTAATTCCCCGACTTTGCAAATTTGGTACTTAGCCCCTTTGTTACTACTGCTCCACAATTTTTTGCATTTTTTTCTTTAATTTCGTTTAGAATCTGCATGGCATAAGGCACGAAGAGAAAACGCTACAAAATTTCCAAATATATCATTATCATCTTTTTTTCTGTAATTCTCTCAAAGTAGCTTTGAGTAAGTAACTGATTTTCCTTGACTTTTTTTGATCTAATATTTTGGTGGAACCAGAACTGCCGATAGTTTTATTGATAGCTGAATTCACATTGGTTAAACATAATATTATTTTTCAGAGTCGTCATTTTGTGGACCGCATGAACTTCATCCAAATCACCTATTGTAATCTAGTCCCTAAAAAAATAAAATATGTAATTCAATTCCAATGCACAATACAACTATTAGCTAGTTTTTGAAAATAATTTATAAGGATAACTACAACCTTTTTACAAGTACTTTTCATTTTCGAGAGATTCCCACATTTTCGGAAACACTTTGTATTTTATTTAATAGATATATGGAAGCTCCGTTCCATGTGATGTAAATATTGTCTCTACCCACATGCGCATTATTATATCTTTATTAATTGTATCATGGTTTACCGATTATGATTTTGGTATTTTTGTTTGTGGGTGTATCAATAATTGCCATGCAAGATTATGATATTGTTTACCAAAATTTGGAAGCAACGTAGTGTACACAACAACCTTAGTGAATTTTATATTCAAAATGAACTGAGATGCATAAATGTGTTTTATGTGAATTTTTTCTTTTGATAATGCATTCAATTTTTAGATTTTTGTAGGCCCGAGTCCCCTTTCGAAATATTTCGGGCTACTTTGAGAAACAATGATTTTCATTTTAGTATCCTACAAAATTTGCATTTAATATGTATGTATAAATTTGCATGCGGATACATGTAGTTAAAACGGTTTTTCTGGATTATACATGTTCACAATTAACCTCCCAGTTATTGTCTTTAGCCTCCTTTTATATTTAATACTCGCTTGTCTCTATTTTATAAAAAAATGTATTACACATTAAATAATGTTTTATGAATTCGTTGATTATCACAGAACTCAGTTTAAGATTGTTCACTTTTTGTATCTGTTGTAGTGAAATAGACAAACCGGGGAGTCAGCTAAATCCCTGGGGAAATAAGTAAGTACTGGGGGTAGACGATTGAATATTTCTTTCTCTTTTATTTGTCTATTTTATTGATTCGGGCAGGGAAGTAAGCCATTTTTCTGTTTTACTTTGGAGCATCCAGGAAATAGACAAATTACTTTAATATTCTTTATTTATTAAAAAGACAAATATTTATTTTTCCCTAAAAGAAATATACAGTTTATTATGATCATATTATTATATAAAAATATATCATAGAATATATTACATATATAAAAATATTAATAACGGCTGCATATTGATTCTGGATGGCAACAGAAATTACACTCATCTTTCAAGCAAAAACATCATCTTCTTTTACATTGTGTTGTAGATGGTGGATATCTAAATTTTGTAAATTCCCGTAAGAGATTAATTTGCAGCAGCTTCTCTTAGGGTCAAAAATATATCGTGAAGAAGACCGTCTATAGTTACATTGCCAGTTTCTGCTTTTTGTAAATTTGTATTAGGAAACAATCTTTTAGAAAACCCTTTTTTTGTTCCTACTTGATAAAAAAATCAAATATTGCTCGATTAATAATTTCTGCTTGATTTTCCATTTTAAAAGAAATAAAGCATACGGCGATGTCAAAAAACAAAAGGAATTGAAAGAGTATAAACATATATATATTCGTAGCTTAGTGTTCAATATTTTCTGCGATTTATTTATTATGGAATGAGTTAATTTCCCCGATGTTCCGGGGTAAAGTGGAAAAATAGCTTATTTCCCTCTTCGAATTAGTGAAATATGTATAATAGATGAATAAAAGACAAAGAAACATTTATTCATCTATCTCCCGGTATTTAGCTACTTCATGGCGAATTTAGCTGACTCCCCGGTTTGTCTATTTTATGACATATCTATTTTTCAAATCGTGTTGGATTATTTTTTGAAACCTGTGTCTTTTCGCCAATGCATTACTACATCCAAGCACCACATAGTCTTTACGTTCTTACTCTATTGTAACTATCTATTGTACTTGTGTTATTTTATTTTAGTACCTATATGTATACAACTTTTGCTAATTTGTACAAATTAGGTTTTCAAAGACCACTATATTTAATAACATTTAGGTTGAAATATAGGTTGTTACTAAAAATACTAAAAAGAGGAGGTCTAACTTCTTATCAGGATTGCTAGATCCAATTTTCTTTTTATCAGTAAATTTGTATTTAAAATTCAATAGAAATTGTAGTTCATTTTATATAATGCATATTAAGAGCTGCACTAGTTGGTATGCCTAAAAGTGCGTTAGATACTGAAAATTATAGATGACACAGTACTTTCTAAACATTATTGAATTTTTCAGTTGATGTTTAACATTTTTCAGTAGATCAGTAAAAGGTTCCAGCGAGTAGATTTATTAAAAAATTAGTAATTTATACAAGCTCTGCTCCCTAAACAAGTCTTGTATATATTGTACTACAAAAAGTTGTTGCAAACGTAGGCGTAGTCCTCTTTCCAAAAGACCAGGTGGTTTGTTTACAATTGCTTGACATTTCATTCTAACCTCATTGTATGAGTAAATTTATTCAAATAAGATTTCAGAAAATTTAATTGCATTTGTGGATATAACTGTATGTCAGAAACAAATTAATAAAATAATACATGATTTTTAACAATAATGTCAACAATTTTTTAAAAAAGTCTAAGGGTAAATATAAAATTGATTCAAAAATACTTAACCTAAAACTGTGTAATTTTGATATTGGTTAAGTTGTAAAGGGACGTCCGGGGACAGAGGGTGAATGTCAGTTTACGCAACCTGCAACGCGCACCTTGCGATACGCCCATTATCGTCGTCATTTTTTGCACCAATGTTACAGTTTCGGGGTTGCCAAGTGTTAGAATATCAAAAAATTAAATTCTCAATAGCTTACTAAAAATGATTTTAATATTTCTTAACCATTTTTAATTGTATCATTTATATTTTTACACATTCAACAACATGGAATTATAAGTTAATAAAATACTAAAAATTATGATAGATTCGGCAACATTGCCTCATGCCAGTGCTGAATCGGCTGGAGTCATTGACGCAGTTGTCACTACGACTGTTGTCAGTTAACCATTGAAAGATTAAACAAGTTTGGGGGGTTGATCTCCGGTTGGGGTTGTGCCTCTTTACATTCTATTGAATTTCACAGTGATGTTAATTTTCAAGCCATTCAACAGTTCATTTAATGTGAAAATTTCATTCTTTTTCATTTAAAAGACATCTTTTTTTGTGAAATGCACTATGGCAGTGCTGGTCTCCAACATAAATGGACACATTCAAAATCATTTAACCAGATCCTTGGAACGGATTTTGGAGGAGGCCAACCAAAGTGGAGACCTGAAATTGAGCAACAGGAAATTGAAGGATTTCCCCAAAGTACAAGAAAAATATAATTTAAGCGACACTGTGACAGCAGGTGAGTATTTTTTTTTCCAATTAATTTTATCTAAATCCTAATGCAGTGCTCTTAGAAATGTGTTATTTCGTTCGTTTTAGGATACTTTAGGAATGTTAATGTGAGCATAATCATAAAATAGAGTTTTGCAGTTACTTTTCATGTATAATTTGTTAGAAATATCTTTTAAAAATTTCCACATGACTGTTAAATGCTTTTTATTCCAATTCAATAAAAAAGAAAATACACCATTTATGGAAAAAACGATATTTTTGGTATTTGAGTTTCAATATTTGACATTCTTTCAATCTTGATAAGTAAAGATATTTGAAATGATTTTTGTTTTTTATACACCCTACATTGAACCATTAGTTAAAAGTTGCAGCTATATTTGGCATAAGAATAAAGCTCTTCTCAACATTATAGAAGAAACTTTACTAATAATTGTAAGTTTACATGGGCGTTTGCGAAATATTCATACAAATATGTATACTGGAGCCAGGGAAGCACAATTTTATGTTTTTTTTTTCATAGAACTTTCATAAGTACAATGCCTGCCCTATAATCGCATAGATTAATGACAGCCTAATGAATAACATCAGTTTTCCTCGTGAATACTATATTGTATATTCGGTTATATATGTAGTTGGCATGCATTTAGAAAAACTGCACAAACAGCTATACAGTTAACTTAGGTTAGTAGCGGTTAGCATGTGTTCGTTATTGATCCCCAGTCGGACCCCTTCAATTTGGGGTTCCAACTAAAAACATTGGGAGAGAGAGACCAATCGGGCCTTCCCTCTTCAACGTGTATTCTTAAACATACAAAAGGGCGATATTTTTGGGGAGACAAGCATCGAAATGGTTTTCACATTAATACAGGAGTCTTATATTTTTAATGTTGGACGTTCTAGGTGAACCACTGACTGCATAAATAATGATAATTAATTAAAATTTTCGATTTGTCGCCCCAAAAAATATATAAAACATTAAAAATCGTTTTAATCCAAAGGAAAATGTGCAATGTATGTAGTCTAAATGAAAATTTATTGGATAATAAACTTGTATTGCAGCTGGTGGACATATTAGCAATGGGTTATCGTGCAAATACATATAAACTACATTTTACAGATTACTTTTTTTGTATGTGTTTTGTTCTGATATAATATCTTTTCGTTAAAATTTTTTTTCTTAGTCTAATGGAATTGAAATAAAGGTTAATTTTCTTATTACGCGTCANTTTTTCCATGTATTTAATTCAATTTGTCCAAAAATGCAGATACGAAGTGTCACCACTCAACCATCGATATGTAAGTATACATTGACATACAGACCAAAAAAGTACATGGGTGCTTTTTCTGATTCAGTAAGAAAAGTTCAGGAAAGAGTGGATGTATTAAAAGCAAATGTGTTTGATACGGTTCACAACAATTTCGTTCTAATTTTCTTTCCAAACCAGCAATGGAAGTTTAGGTTTTCATATTTACTACAACAGCTTAAATGCACATTTTAATAGTCATTTTCCATTTGATTTATGTCTCCACTTATAATTTTCTACTACTTGAATTCCGATTTCTGTCTTCCACGGGTTTATGAACCCCCTTCTTTTACTCCAATTCTAGCGTGTCAGACGGAAATTAGTCAGTCTGTCATGTTTCTCCATAATCCAGAAAATTTCATGATAGTTTTAATTACCTACAATGTCATTAATCTTAAATGCCTCATTTAGATGAACCGTTTCATTCAGAAATAATGTTTTTCACGGTTATTTATTTTTCTATATCTAGTTTTTTATGTTTCTTCATAATTTTGTTATTTGATATTTTAACCTCCGTTCCGTTTCTTTATGAAGATTGGAAATATGTTAACATAAAAGAAAACGAAACAGACGATGGCTCGAATTTAGTTTTAGGAAAAATATTTTAACGATTGAACTATAAAAGTTCTTTTTTATCCTAACAACTAACTTGAAACAAACATTTACTGTTTTATAGTTTATTTTAGCACCCTCTTCGAACATCTGTTGCAGGAATAATTTTAATCGATAGACGAACATCCACTCAAGACGAGTCAGTTCAGACACCCCACTAAAATAAATCAGATTTTAACAGCACTTTACCGATGTTTTAACGCAGGTCATTCAATATTTTGAAGACGTTTATTTCAGTTCTTCTAATTGTTTCAACATCGAATAAGCTTCAAGTTTTAACGCGGTACTTGGTGCCGTGCAATTTAACACTGTCAACGTCTAAAGTCGAAAATAGCTCGGATTAGGTCATCCAACCCTTACCGATGACGTGTTGAGTTTCCTCAGAGTTACGTTTACTTGTTTTAGTGTTCAATAAAGGCTTTTCACTATTTTTGGACGATGATTGATGGCTGGATTAAAGAGATTTGTTATTGGAACGAGAACCGGGAAGCGGTCTTTTTGTTAATTGAGCAAGTGTATTTTTAAGGAATAACAAAAATGTTAAAAACATCATTTGACCGCTTTGCCACTTCATAGACATTGCCCGTTTCCTATGAACCCAAAATAACCTTCTGCATCCGTCTTATTATTGAATACAACAATGGAGTTTGTATGCAAATGTTACACGTACATAGATCCCCTTCAGCCGGTTGAAGAATTTCAATTAGATGTAAGGAACGGACTCTATTTTTACTCGTTCGCCTTAAGTTCGCACACTCTAATGGGGAAAAATAGAGAAAATGGTCATAATTTAGCCTTGTGTTTTGGTTAAAATTATCTTAGAGGATGAGTCGTAAAAAATTATACGCCTTCCTCATACAAGAAAATGATAGACCGTTTTAAGTGGTGTGTTCATTGTTCTTTCATGGGAAAAGAAGTATTCTAATGCAACTGGGCCCTATTTAAACGCACTTTTCTCCACCTTTATCACCCACTCGTAATCTCAAAGAGCAAAAACGGAAGAACGTAATTGGTATCCCGGCTAGGTAATTAGCCAAGTGTGCATCCATTTCCGAGGAAAAACAAAGCAAGATTGTCACCATGAGAAAAAAGAATAGCGTGTTTCTTTAGCTATTTCAATTTGAAGGAAAGAATTTTGAAATAACGACCAAGCGAAATACGGTAATGAAGGCGGAGATATATTTTTAAAATTTTGGCTCATTATCAAGATGCAAGATTAGGAAATAAAAATATTTTGCTTTTAAATGCCAAGTGTCAACTATTGAATAATTTTTTAAATTGTTGAGAATTTTTCAACAATAACATTGTAGCCACATTTAAAAATTCTCAAAATAACCCTCGTATATGTTGTTTTCTATTAACGATTTGAATAAAAACATACAGGGTTATTTATCGCCAAACTCCCATTAAAATTATGCTATAAATGTCGATTCTCAATTGTTTATTTGTCTAAAATCCTCAATCAATTTTATAGAATACGTATTTATGGAAAAAATAAAATAACAATATTCCTTAAATACCTACCTCTAAAATAATGGGAATGCACCCTTCGGGTTGCAATATATTTGATACAATTTATAATGGTCATTTTTCAGTTAGGGTGTGGACCAATGACGTTAAATTTTGAAATCGAAATTGTTGCAATTTCACTTTACTTACATTAAAAAAGGAGAACGAGACCGGCATTTAAAATAAATGTTTTAAAGCTTCCGGTAACTGTACAATTTTTCCGTTATTTAACGATAAGTTTCGCGAAATGATCCTTTAAAATTTTAAGTTTGAGCGAATAACGAACGAGTCAAGGCCGAAAGATCATAAACACTGGCGAAAAAAGAAAATTTATTATTTATTATTCTAATTTGTTTATTGTTAAGTTGTATGTATTTTAAATGCTTTTATTTTGTAATTTTTCTTTAAGAAAACTAATAAAATTAACAAAAATATCGTACAATAACGTGGTCTAAATGCTTTCTAAACAACTTAAATAATTACTTTTAAGGCGTTCCCTTGAATAAAGTTATCATTTAATCAGAGGTTACCTTACCAACTAGCAAAGTTTTTTTTAAGAATTCATAGGAAGCTCCAATAATTTATTGAAGTGCACGCAAACATAGGTGTGTGTGTATTGCATTGGTGGATAGTTATCAGTAATTGGTTGCTTTCCTTTTACGAGAAATTTTATAGGTAATTAGATAACGAAGGAAATCAAAAACAGTTCAATTCACCACTAATCCACATTTCCGGCAATTATATATTTTTTTCTTTTCATTGTTTCAGATCTTTCGAAAAACCGATTTAGCGAACTGCCCGAAGAAATAACCGATTTTCAATTTTTGGAACGACTCCAATGCTACCACAACGCCATCCGTTTTATACCGTTCTCTATTAGTAATTTGCAATGTCTCAACTTTTTGGATTTAAGTCGGAACCAACTCACCTCATTGCCGAGGGAAATTTGCATATTGCCCATACAGGTCAGTATTGTATTATTATAACAAAAAACTAATGAAAAATATTTTTCTTGATTTCTGCGGTTTAATACGGTTTATTTTTAAAAATTAAAATAAATTATGTTCCAATTAAAAAAAAATCTTCATTTTCTACTATGCTCTGTCATCTTTTTGGTAGACTTTCAAGGGTATACTTCCAAAATTCACTAGTCCGTGACGAGAAATACCCGATAATCGGATGCTGTTTTGACCTCGTCTGTTTTTTTAAGACTGCGGAATAAATGATAATCAGAAGGGACAGTTTTTGATGAGTTTAGTGGGTGATTCAGCATTTCTCATTGAAACCAAATTTTGGCTAACAATAATTATTATATTTTATTATATTATTAGATTATATCTTTCGTGCATATGACAAAGACTAGTTGTAATAAAAGAACATTTTTCGTTATGCACTAATGTAAAGTCGTTTTTTTCGTGTTGTTGACTTAAATTCTTTAACAGATCGCAGTAGGTCTCTTTTGTTATTATTAGGGGTGAAGACCTCATTCAGTTTTGAGGTACTCATCTTTCTTCTTTTTGTACACACAGTTTTCAATGATTGACACGTTTGTAAACTTGATCGTTCCGGATAGTACACAGAGGCCGATAAATTTCTTTCTGTCAGGATTTGTAGGAAATCTTTCTCAAGCTCTACAGTCCACTACAACAAGGCTCACCTTCCGGTCTACACAAAGAACAGATTTTAAATACACATTTAATATCACTTTCACCATTTTTAGCGAATAATCATCTTTCACTATGTATCTGCATTATTTTGAATTATTTATTTAATTAATTTCATTTATTTGTAATACTGTTCAAACATTGTTAAAATTAAAATAACATTTTGTTAAAATCTGTTTTTAACCGCAAACCAACGCCAAAAGTTTCCCATTGACATACGTATACAGCGCATTTGGGTGTTGTTATTACAAAACTAAACGGAAATCGTTGTAATTGGTTAAGCATTTCTAAAATACGCGACAATGATAAATGGTAAATGTGTCAAGGTTAAGCTTCCGTACTGCCCTGACTTATTGAAATGTATTTCGAATAGCATATTCATATGCTGTATAGACGTATACATATACATATACTTAATATAGACGGGTATTAGAAATTAAGAAATAAAATAAAAATTGACCTTCTAAGACAAGTAGAAAGAAGTTACATTGTCTTTGCAGAGGTTAACATTTTATCGGGCATTTATATATGCTTATCAGAATAGTATATACATTTTTTAATGGCCTGACAAAATGTTTATGGGTTACCAAAGTAATTAATAATAATTTTCAGATGTATCATATATATTTTTTGTGATGACGTAATTTTTGTTTTAATCAAACAATCAATGGCGACTTTGCTTTAATTATAAATTTTAACGATTAAACATTCCACTATGAAATTATATAGTTTATTTACTGGTTAGTGCATCAATTTTATTGTTCAATTTGCTTATCAGTATGTTGTTAGTGCATTTTCATGTAGGAACTGAATTTTACAGTTCTTTCTAATTGTTATCTATTACACATTGTTATTCCAAAAAGAACAACTATTTTATATATTATTAACCATTATGTATATTAAAAATACATTTAAATCCTTTTGATTTTCAGATATTTCTACTATCAAATAACCGACTTACATCTCTACCGGACGACTTGTACAAAATGTCTCAACTAACAGAGCTGGACGCGTCCTGTAATCAAATATCACATTTTCCACCCAGATTGAGTGAATTAAAATCACTTCAATCGTTGGTGTTACGAAATAATCTGCTTTTGGTTGTTCCCATCGAAATAACGTACTTAAGACTGATTAGGCTGGACTTGAGAGCGAATAGGATCAGTTCATTGCCAATAGAAATAAGAGAAATGGACAATCTTATAGATTTGTTGGTTGATGAGAACCCATTGACCAGTCCACCAGCTAGTGTAAGTATTTTCATATTTATAAAGAAAATATTTTCATACTTTTTAATTCGTGGCGGCTCTTGAATTCATACTTTTGTAGTTATACAGGGTAATATTGTTGTAATTTCTTATGTCAATTTCAGCTTTGTAAAAGAGGTCGAGTTCACATATTTAAGTATCTTGAAACTGAGGCTATGAAAATTGCGAGTAAAACTGGCGGAGGTACCGGTACTTTAAGCCGAAAATCTCGAAAAGGCGGCGCCGGATCTCCAGGTCCCCCTCATTTGGCGAATCGACTTAAACACAAACGCCAAAATGTGGATAGCGGCTATAGTACTAGCAGCGACTGTTACGAAAAACGTTGGTCACAAGAACTAGGAGGTAAGGAGGAAATCTTCTTACAATTAGATCAAAACTATATTAATGTCATTTTAGGCGAGGAAAAACCATGGCCTTTATCACCAATTTTAGGTAGAACTATTGAACAATTAGGAGGTGGATCTTCGAATTCCACATCGTCGACCATTTCGCCGGCACCTGAGCACAACGAAGATGAATATGACAAAACAGATGGACAACGAAACCTTAAGGAATTAAATAAGTGAGTATTGTTCGGGTTCTTATTTTTCTTGATTTCTCAGTTTAAGTGGTGAATTTCCTTTCGACCAATTAGTTTAAAATTTAAAATTTCAATTAATATGTTTAATACAACAATTAGAAGTCCATTTAGTTATCAAATATCTAACTTGGGATTTTGTTTGCAGAAGGAAAGATCAACATGTTTTTCTCTACATTGTTATTCCATTATTCGTTTTCATTCTTGGTTATTTTAATTCCTTAACAAACTAACAGTCCTACAAAGTAAAATGCTACTCTCTTCCTGCACTATTTGATAGTGTTGTCTGGACATTTGACTTTGTTGTGCAACCTACCTTTGATGTTCCTTTTCTCGTTGTTTTTAGTGTGCGTTTGAGCCCCTTTAATGAACCAACCAATGTTAATGGTAATTCTCTAGACGACAAACCTAAACTCCAAACATACAGGTAATTGTAATGTGATTTTCCTCCATTATCATAAAATGAAATCACCGTAATAGAGAATACAAGGAGGCCTTGAAGCAGCAACGCGCACAAGATGTGCCTTCAATATATCGTACTAAAGACCACGATGACCAAAGTTATAAAACGGAACCAAATACGCCTACGCATCAACCAGTGATTTCACAAAGTATGGCCTCCTCTCGGTCAGATCCTACGCCCTTAAATTCGGCATTTAGCAGTCCGAAACACATATTCGATGATACCATTGGCACGAAAAAACCAGTTCAAAAAGTCACACCTTCCAGAAATATTAGTTTTTCTCCAAATCATTCAAGCACAAATGGAAATTCATCGGAAAATAATATGCGCTTGATTCACGATTATGTAAAACCAAGTTCACCGATAAAAGGATCTTCGGGAATTGTCTCCCACGACAATGTACCAATTATAACGTCGTCGTCTGTGATTTTGAATGGTAACATTGTAGTATTTTTTAATTTAGATAATTACGATTAACAAAGAGAAATATTTAGGGAAAAATAATGTTTCCAATTCTAAAACGGTAACTAACAACTATGTTAATGGAAGCAGTGCTACATCGAAAGGTACTAACGGTATGAAAACATCAAGAAATATTAGTTGGACTAATACCACGGCATCGGAGAAAATGAGTTTTACTATGAGAAGAGAAATAGACAAGGCCCGAGAGGAAACTGATTTAATTAATCAGTTACGAAATGTGAGACAACACGTTTCTGTTTTAGAATTTTTCATTGACAGTGGTGAAATTATTATTTTTTAGATAATAGAATCTAGATTGAAAATGGCCTTGCCCGAAGATTTAGCATCAGCTTTGACTGACGGAGTCGTTCTTTGTCATTTAGCCAATCATATAAAACCAAGATCTGTGGCAAGCATTCACGTTCCATCTCCGGCAGTTGTAAGTCTTGTTGATTGATTTTCCCACTATTTTGTAAAGTTTGATTGTTTTTTTTGCAGCCTAAACTTACAATGGCAAGATGTAGAAGGAACGTAGACAATTTCATAGAAGCCTGTCGAAAGATTGGAGTCGATGAGGTAAGTGTTTTTATTGGTTATTTTTGAATTACAAATATACCGTAGGTTCAAAAAGTTCCGGAAATGTTTATTATTCATGTTTTCTGGTGCTCTTTGAACTTAAGCCAAACAGCTTCAACGCCAAATTTACGTAATGACGATTATTTTTGCAATTATATACAAGGTGTTTCTGAATTGCAGTTTCTTACTAATAAAAATTTTCAATTATGTAATGAATTTCCTGAGATTAGTCTACATAAATTATGTATGTAAACCCATTTAGAGACATCTCGTACTTATAATAAACTCTTATTGAGTGTCTGTGTTGGTAGGTAAACGCTTCAAAGATGTGATTTTCAACTAATTAATCTTAATGCATGCTTCATCTAACATAAACTGACTAACTCTTATATTCTAAATCCAAATGTGTTTCTAGCTTTCATCATATATTTTAATCGTTGGCGTTTGACGAGAAATTGTTCTTTTTTCACCGATTACAAGGTAAAAAGGGCAGAATTCTTAAAGGTTATCGCATAAAACGAGTAACTGAATGATGATGAATCATGACAACTTGATTACCAAAATTAACCACTCTTAAAATCTAGGATCTATTTTCATTCAAGTTAAACTATTTATTATTTCTATTCTTTCATAACCAAAATCTAAAGAGTCTTTTTAGCGTTGTACTCAACACTGAACATTGGCAGACAGTAAGAGTGAGACTGTGGTTGATTGCAGGGGCACCTGTGCAGCACCTTGGACGTCACTGAAGCGCTACACGGGCGTGGTTTGCCGCGTTTAGTGACCACCGTCGAGGAACTTTGTCGATTCGAAGAAATAGTTCACGTATCAGAAACGGAACAAGGAGACTGCAATCCGTTTTCGTCATTCTCCTCAAACGAAAATGTGTTTGTTAGACAGCCGCCCACTTGGTGGGATACCATATTCTCACTCGTACTGCTGTCAGTGTTTGCCAGCACGATTGCTTTCTTAGTTACTTTTCCTCCACCAAATTGAACAAAGTTCATCGTTTTTGTTAAGAGATTGTGTTTCTCTACTCAAACACTTGATTTTACTTTGAGTGATAAAGATTCTTTAATGTATGGTTTCTAGTTATATTCTCGATAAGGAATTTTATTAGTTTTTTCAATATCGATTTGAAGGGTTTAATGCTTTTATGAATAACAATTTTATCAAAGATTCGCGTTCTCTCCATTAGTTAAAATGCAAAGTTCTTGGGTTTACCAAAAATATTTAGATGCGCTTGTATAGCAAATGATTTCTATTACATTCCATCAGCTTTTCTATAGTGATTTCAATACGATTGCCAGTATTATTGAATTCTAGTTGTCATGCAAGAACTAAAATGCAACATTTTGATTAGTAGTTTAGAGTTAAAATTGCTTTTAAAATACAGTTTTATTCGTTAGTTTGTACTGTAATTTATTGAATTTAAAATATTTATATTGCGTCCATATTAATTTATACTTAACGAGAACGTAATGTATTGTGATTATTTGCTTTACTTAATCCAGTGCCTGAATTTTAGAAATTAGTTCGATTATAATACATAATTAACGCCTTTATGGTTTGGGTGCTAGAAGAAACTTGCATTACAATACATACCTAAGCTTTATTAGTTGAAAAATCAAATAATTATATTTCCTAAATAGAGATTAAAAAATAAATTTAAGGATTTAACTATACTTGAATCAGTGCCTAAAAATATTAGTATTAATCACGCACCAGTGATATAACATTTTAGGAATTGTGTCAAAAGTCTCAGGAGTTTTATGTTTGTTGGTTGTGCCTTGAAGCTGGATAAAGTCTATGGTAATTTGTTGCTTTTTCTGCTTCGAACGGAGAGGTTTATTTTAAATGGAATGATCGTTTTTAGTGAATTTCTCTTTGATATTATTTTAGCGTCATGCAAGCTTTAAAAGATAATAATGATAAATATTTGTATATTTGGTAAGAAGGGCAGAATTGTTTAGTTGGGATATCGACTTGGCAGATTCTAATGTATGATTCATCACTTCAGATATCGTGTATTCAAAGACAAAAATTAGACATTTATTTTTCTATCGTATCATAATTTTTAGACGCTTGGCATTGATTACTTAAAACGATTTTCTTTAATTTAGATATTCTTCTAGTCATAATATTAGAAATGTAAAGGGGTTCACAGACAACATTTTTATTCGGCGAACAAATCATTAAATATGTGTACAATTATCATGACATTTTTAGCCATAGAATCAAAAAAATTAAACAAACGGACTGAACTGGAGTATCAATATCACAAACCATAGAAAACACTATAAAAAACAATGGTTTTTAAAGTAGTTTATGATACATTTCAGATTTCCTAGTTTATCACAAGTCATGTAGTAATCAAGTTAAATTTCATTATTTTTCGCCATAGAAAACATACTACATACTTCGATTTTGCCTCATTTAAGTTCAAATAGACTTGTTTATCGAACAAAAGAGGTAGCTTGTAGGCCCCTTTAAAATTGGTTGCTTTTAGAATTTTATTAAACATAATCAAAAGTTATTCCAAATACATTTCCAGGGTATAACGGAGTATTTTAATATTAATAAAAGACTGGATTCTTACTATTCCACTAAATTTTCCCAAATCTTTTATTGTTTTTTATATTATATCCTACAAATTATACAATTTTCTTTTTGGTAATTTAACGGAATGGGTTCGAATTTTAGTTTTGTGGTAATTTAATATTGCATAAGTGTAATCGCGTTAAACTGGTACTTTTCCAATAAAATTACAGGAAAAAAAAGGATTTTATTGTTTTTTTTTAACAATAGAGCATTAGCACAGGTAAAAAACAAAACATTATTGTTTTTTTATTTTTAATTTTGCGAATTATGCGACGAAATTAGACACAAAGTTTATAAAAACAAAATATAAAATTTATTTTCTGTGTTGTCATTTAATCAAATATTAAAGCTAAACTCTATACAAATAAATTAAAGAAAAGAATTTAAATAACACTTCATTTAATTAAAGGTTATGAGTAAAATTCCTGCACACCTCTTTGAAATCAGTGATAAAATTGTCAATAGCTGGATGCCGAATAATATCGTTATGTCCGAAACCGTAATCCGCAGATATACCATGAAAAATCACTTTGCCTTGATCATTTTTTCTATTTTCACTTGCAATTTTCGCTAATTGGACTCCTAATGGATATCTTACAACCATGTCATCTTCAGAGTGTAATAGCATCACTGGACAGTCAATTGACAGAATGTGTTCTTTTGAACGAAAGTGAAATCCATTTGCATCTAAGGGCGTTAAAATTGTGGCATCAAAATATGCCAACCAACTGTATAACTTTCCAACGAACACATTAATAATAACATCTTGAAGCGTGGTAAATGACGATTCCAACACCAATCCCTTAGGAGTCTCCTTATTCTGTTCCTTTAACAACCGTAAAGTGTGCGCACTAAGAGCACTGCCCAAAGAATGACCCCAATAGTAAACATCGCTTTTTGTATTCAGTTTTTTAACCCAATCGTAGATTTGAACGTGGTCATGAGCAATTCCTAATTCAGTCATTGGAACATTTTTTCCCGAATCTCCATAGCCTCTGTGATCAACTGCTAAAATCATAAAATGTTTTCTCAACACCTCATATTGCGCCCAAGCTTTTGCCCTGTTTGCCGACACTCCATGCAAATAAATCACTATATCACGTTGGGTTGTCCTCAATATTTCCTCGACATCATTGCTGGTAGTTAAATTAATCATATCTTCAGGTAGGATCAACCAAGCTCCAATATTTACTGAACTGTTGTAATGATAATCACGCGTTTTTAGATAGAAATTGTAAATTCCACGCAAGCCGGTGTCTTCAGGTTGGTTAAAGTCAGCGCTTCTTGGTGAGTTAATCGGAATAAAGACGGCAAATGTTTGAAATTGTAGTGAAAGCATAAAGGAAACCGGGATAATGACCCAGATGACGACAAAGAAGAGAAGTGACACTAGAATGATTGCTATCCCGGTCCATATTAAGGCCTTTTTGTGCGTTTCTCGTCTATATTCAAGTTTTTCCTTCAAACAGTTTGATGTTAGTGACTTTGTTGACCTGGAGTCCTATAAATTCGACATAATAATAAGTAAATCAATCTTAAAAAATACCTTGTGTCAGCTTACGTCTGATTGATCTGAATGTAGATGATACATTTTGTCAGTTTGAGTTATATTACAAAAATTACACTTTATAAACTATGTAATACGACATACCAACGAACGAGTCACTACTGCTGGCTCCGGGCCCTGATATGTGATAGCTATAGCGAAGCAGTAGCGTAATTAATATAAAAATGTTTGTCGGAGCTTAACTTTTCAGTTAAGATAAAAGATAAGTTTTAATTGTTAAAAATTCGCCTCATTTTAGCGCAATTTAACATTTTCAGAAATGCGGACAAAATAATGTATTTTTGTCAAATATTTGCGACTCAATTGTATTTCGTGGAACCAACTACTGAAGCTTCGATTCTTTTTTGTATGAATATTTATTATGATTCTGGTAGGTTTTGTGTAGCTTTAACAATTTATATGAATTAAATATTGGTTTTCCGAATAAATCTACAATTGTTTAAATGCTCTCAATGATCTATTAAAAATATTTCTGCGAACAAATCTTTATTCTCAATGTAAGAGATCTTTCCAAAATTCTAAGAGTAGATCTGCTGGTTCACCAGGTTTTCTTTTACTTTGAAAATGTATATTGTTCGATTCTTATAACTTAAGAAATATTCTTTGGCATTTACAATGTACTAACTCAAATTGTATAAGGTTAGCCTCGGATTATAAAATCCAAAGTTATTCAGCACCTAGGTATTGTAAAGTTATTGCAATGAATTAATTAATCTATTAACAAGAGTACCTAATTGTAAACGAAACAATTACAGTTTTTCTGATTCTATTTTTTACGTATTACTTTAAAATTGTTTCAGAATCTCGTGTGCTGTTCAGCTGATGTTCTAGAAGGCAAAGGTCTCGTTCAAGTAGCAATCACTGTGACCGAACTGCTGAGATTCCACTCGCCAAGATCTCCCTTACATACTAATGCAACAGTAGTTTAGTGTTTTATGTTAGTGTATGTTCACACTGCCTGTCTTGCGATTCTACGCTATGCTAGGTAATGCTATGCTATAGGAACAAAACGTTAAATTTCAAATCCTTGCGCTGCTACTGGCATCTCTCTAACTAGCATTCAACAACACTTGCGCTTATAATTTACCATTTGATTCCATGGCATAGCATTGTCTAGAATAGCGTAACATCGCGTAGCAGGCAGTGTGAACACACATTTAATTTTTTGTACGTTTCATTGGAATTATGGTCAATTTTCGTAAATATGTAAGAACCAGAAGCCAAATTAGGTTGATCAATTTAGTGTTAAAAAACAAAGTCAACATATCTTAAAAGAATTCCTAGTAAAGATTGTGTATTGTACAAACTTTAATAATCTTTTAGTGTATACATTTTTATTTATTCATACTTAATGTATTAGACTGCATTATTTATGGAAGGCTAATTGAAAAATCATTCACCACGACAATAACAACAAAAGCCTTTTTGTTGGAAATGCAATGGTATTATAGCTCAAATTTTAAGTTGTCAAACTAGTGGACTTCAATTCGTATCATTGATTTAAAATAAAACTTACAACGTGCCAAAGATTAAGGGTAAACTTGCAAACAAATAACCAATTAACGTCAAATCCTATATTTATTGTTGGATTTGCGATTAAATCGAAATGATAAACATGTTTAGCACGTTTGCGGACAAGACGGCATGTGACGCTGCCTTACCGAGGGACAAAGTAAACGTGTTAAGTAGTAGGAAGTCTGCAGTTTTGTGAAGGAGTACAGTTTAAGTTTATACTAATTTGAGTTTTGAAAATTGAAGGAATATGAGAAAACACTGTAAGACTGTTTCTGTAGAATAAAAAAGATCATCGAAGTTCATGTTCGTTGTGATACTATTTATGTATATCAAATTTACGTTTGTAATCTTAAAATCACTTTTGTGAAATGGACTCTCCTTAAATCTTGACGATTTTTGTTTAATTTCAATTATTTTATCTCGTTTAAATGTTCGAATATTTATTTTGTACTAATTTTTTACGATTTCCAAACTTTTCTCAATTGTAAAACGAACTATATTCCCCCAGATTGTCTAGTCAAGCCATCTTAATAAAGATTTTTTAAGCAGTTATTTATTTTAATCGAAAATCCTTGTTTCAAAAAATAAAAAAATAAAAATTAGAACATAACATGAAATTAATTCCATACTTAGATAAAATTCAAATAAACTTTACGATTCAATTTTGATTTGCATAAAGGAGTTCAACAGGGTAAATGTATCTTTTAACGCTTTTGATCTGGCTTCCTCACTTGTTTTACCAATACTTATAACGGTAAATGGGGTACCAATCTTTAAAATTAAAATTGCCATGGGGGGTTTTCTTTGAAACTCTTCTAAAATATAACCAACTTCCAATTCAGCTAAAATTTTTTGTAAACTTTCTTCTGATTCTTCATTCAAGTCCTGAAATTTGTTATATTATTTTTTTCTAAAAGATTACATTTTCAATTGTACAATTAAAACACACCTGTTCAAAATGTTCATAATTTAATCCTTTAAATGCCATTAATTTCGCTAATGTATAACAAAGTTCCTCCATTATAACACTCTTGTCAGGAATTACTTCATCTAGTTCAGCAAATGCAGCTACTGCCTCATTTATGTCGTGAGTTATTTTTTTCTGTTGCTGATCCTGCTCATGGATCAGTTCTGGTAAAATATTTCTTATCCTAGAGAAATAAATTAAATTAATATTGTCACCAAAGTTTTGCTTTAGAACCTGTTTAGCATTTCTTTAGCAGCCAATTGTTTGGCCATTTTTTTGGTACTTGATTTAGCTTGTGTTGTAACGGAAGCCACTTTGCATTCGTAAGTAAATTCTTTATTATGTGGTGGACCAACACTAGAAATTTCAATAAATTCTTGAGCAGGCAGTTTGTTTTCCATGCAGAGGGCAGTGAGTTCCACTAAAAATTCCATTATATTAATAAAACACTTTTTGGAAAAGATTAGTCATGGAATCATACTGATACAATTAAGTGATATTGGAACGGTCCCATTGTCATTATCATTAATTGTCATTTCGCTTTTAAATGCTGCTACAGGATTTTCCGAGGGATTATATAGTCCCATTTCTTGCAGTATTCTTAGAGCATTAAGAGCTGCTTGATGTTTTCCGATTTGTTTTGAGCTACCTGTTCCTCTTGCTTGTATACCAGCAACCGATACAACAAAGTCGAATCTATTTAAATGAGTACCGGATTGTTGGAATATTATATGGTAGTCTGGTGGAGGCAGGCTCCTTGAAACAGTAAATTCTTGAAGAACCATTACTGGGGTCTTTGTATTTGAAGTCATGTTTTTTTACTAAAAAATGGAAAATAGTTAATATTAGTACGGTTCAATACACTTTATCGAAGACTAATTTCAATGTAGATTCAAAGTAGTTGTTATTATCTTCTAATAGAATATATCTTGTTAAAGAGTTAGACGGAATTAAAAAATTTAAGGTTAGGTTCATTATTGTCTATAAATTTGATGCAGCGTTGCCATATTATTTGATTATTTACTCCGCTAGATGTCAGAGTTTTCAAAAAAATATAATATAAAAGAATATCTATTTAAAAAAGGGTTGTTGTCATTAATTTTGTTAAATAATCTTTAATATGAATTATATTTTTTTGTTTGCTGTCTTTATAATTCAATTCCTTAAGGAAAATGTCAATATGTACCCAAGTATCTCAGTAGGCTTAATCTTTTTTGGAAATCATGGCTGATTATGCCTACGCATAATCCGACTGTCAATTGTTTTTTTGAATATACAAGATATTTATTAAGCATGTTGCCAAATTTCAATTAGTCAATTTTAAAACATAATATGTATTTGTTATAAATATAGGCCTACAACTTCGTCTTTTAGATACAGGGTGTTCAAACGTGAAAAAAATAATGTTTTTGTATGTTTATATGAACATTTTATCTTAAAATTAACTAAGGAGCAATATCCTAAGATTTGGCCACATCTTACCTAGTCCACTGTATATTTAAAGAATCAGTTTGTCGAAAATGGCTGAGAACTGAACATAGAAAATGTTGAAATAAGTAAGTTCATTTTCTTCTTAAGTAAATTTATCTATTTTTCATAAAATTTTGAATCTGTTAATGCTATTATTTGCATTCGATTATTTTTGTTTCTCTTATGCACAAATATACATACGTACTATATAAATTGAGTGATTTATCACGTTCAAAGTGTGAAATAATGTGTTGTTGTATTTGAAAAATTTATTTTTGCATATATGAAGTACTTGTATTATATGAACCAACACAGAAACGAACACAATATCCAAAGGATATCCTGTACGAATCTTAAAGTAATAAGGTATCTGGAAATGGACGTTCGATCCAATATATCTAAGTTCGTCTTTTAAGAGCTCCACACATGCTCAGATTTTTACTCCCACAGGCCTATGCAAGCACAGGCACATCTAAACGTGTGAACAGTTCATGACGGTCTGCATGAATTCAGTTTGTTCTTGAATTCGGTTTACTCAAACCAACAAAACTGACCATGTATAGACCGGTCCGCTTACTTAAGGCAATGGGTAGGTATGTTATTAATGTTTTTTCAAAAAAAAATGTATCAAAAATCACTTTTTTCCTAATTCCTGGCCACTTTTTTGTAATAACTAAAAAATATTCTTTTTATTGATTTTGTGCACGTCCAGTCATAAAGACGTTTTGAATTGAATAAAAGTGTGTGTAGGGATTGTGTAGTATAACACGAAACACAGGCCTGTTTGCACGAGACATTCAAAACCTACTAAAAATTACATGACAGAGTATTGACATTTGAATTGAGCACTACAGGGTGTCTCATTAAACATAATGTTAATGTGCAGTCAGTATATCTGGATATGGCATATACTTATACAGATATGAATAAATTTTTGATGATGTAAAATTGTATCAAAATTATGTGAGCTATTCGTTCTTTACACCGATCAGAAAAAAAATATTTATTTTAAAAAATCCTATTTTCAAATAAACATTTTTTTCCTCTGGACTGTTTTAACCTCTGGATAATCCGCCTTTCCGATTCCGAAAACGGGGTCAGTTCAATATATCTCCCAACGTATTGAATGAAATCATTCTTATTTTTATACTTTACACACATTGTCTATAAATAAGTTTTATAGTTCTGACAATTATTTTGTGCCCGTCTGATTTTATGGAGACGGAACAATAAAACTCCAATTTATTTTCATGGGCGGTTATGAACGTGGAACAACGAAAGGATCATTAGAAACGTATATCAAGGACTATGAGTACAGTATTTGGAATTTCAGAATTGACTTTCCTATTGGTATATGGACTGTGCAAAACTGAAACCGTTCAACGTCATTATCTTGAAAATGAATAGTGGTGCCGATTTGTGTGATTTGTAACAGCGAAAACTTGTTGATGCAAACATAAACAATCGTACATGACGTCTGGCACGGTCTGGCACCTGTGCGCAGGGTGGCTAATATTATTATCTTATAATGATTTTAGCATCGAATTTTCGTAAGGAAATTGTTCTGTTTAAAACTTGAAGGTTGGCAATAAAATCACTTGATTTATGACGTAGTACAATTTTAGTTATGCATAGTCTATATGTTCGTACCTGGGTAGAAAAGAAATACAAAAATTTAGTCAAAACATACAGCCGCGCCTTAAGACTATAGAAAAATCCATTGAATCTATTTTGATAACAAGTGGGAGTGGTTAGAGATGTAAAGAAGTTCGACAAATACTTTTAGCCTACCTTAAAAATAAATCAAAACACGTTATTTCATAAAATTAGTTTCTCATAAGTAGATTTGTTCGCATGTAACAATAATAAATGTTTAATTGACTTAAATTTAGTCAAATTGGAGTGGATAAGACAAATAATTCTTAGGTACTTAAACCAATTCATTTATTTGACCTCCTCTACGATTCACTTCAAGTAAGTCAGTGTTACTTATGAATTTACAAAGAGGGATTCCCATTTTTTGTACTTGCTAATTGTGATGAATAATTCTCAGATAAATTCTTATGTTTTATGTCATAAGAAACTAGAAAATTCCTTATGAAACAGTTAAATAAGCAAAAGAAACTTGTTACTTTTAAGAAAATAAGTTAGTTTATTTTTTTTCATCAAACATTTTTATTTCTCTATTAACTGGCTCAGATTTTGCAAAATTACAGCTCCTTTGATATTTTTAGATTATTTTAAACGGAACGATCAATAATGTCTTACCTTCTGTTATAATTTTCAAGTTGGAAATTGGAAAGAAAACAAAAAGTGTCAAGGAATTTGTTTTTTACGTCTGGAACTTTTTATATCGTTTATTCATGCTTCAACTCTTTGTTAAAAATACATCGAATTGTAAATAGATAAGTACATAGATCGGATCTTTAAAATAATGAATATAATGTCTATGTTTCTAAGTTCAAGTCATTTACTCTAAAGATATTCTAAAGCTTTTATGTAACCCTTATAAGTTGAATTTTAGATGGATAAAATTCACTCAACGTTGAATCTAGCGCTAACGAAAACTGTTGCTTTGATGAGCTATCAAATGGAA
>JABRWK010000216.1:39528-53978 GCA_013372445.1 Hypothenemus hampei | reverse complement strand
GTACAATCCATCAATAAGTTATCGGCAGTAAGTTAACTTCAACATGATTGATTTCGATGTTTGGAACTTGTTGAATTACCTGATAAAGAAATTCATTTCACGCCAGCCTACCCAGATCATTTGAATATTTATTAAAAAAATGCAAATACTATTTTAAAACAATTCAGATGTAAGTATTTATTTATTGGAGTGTTGACTGTAATAAAATTCCTGTGACATCTAATATCATCCCTTGACTGATGCTATTCACATGGTGTTTATATGTATATCAATTTAATAAAAAAATACATTTGTCATCCGTATAATCTTCTATTTTTAGAAAAACTGTATCATTCAAATTTTAGGAAGCATTATAATGATGACATTCATTAAAAAAGCTTTTAGAGGTTGTAACAATTACTTGGTTCATTGTAAACAAACGATAAAAGAATTGTAGCAATTATATAGGTCTATCGAATATAGGTTTGCAAACTAGGAGAGGCTGTTGAACCCCATAAGTCAGAGATAAGATAAGAAACGAAACATTACATAAACGATAAGTCTTGGGGCCAATAATATCTCTTTGGCCGTTTTAATGCAAGATCTGTCACCGTTTAAAACTGTAACTTGTTCGCACACTAAAGTGTTATTGAGACAATATTAATAGATGATCTCACAGTTTCATTATGAGGTCATGTAGTGAAATACTCTTTTCAGAAGCACCTATCCAAATAAAAAAAACAATATCATTACCAGTGGGAGATTGCCCTTTTTTTACTATTCACATATTCGTAAAGCAAATATGTATTATGCAAAACTGACATCACTTATATTCCTTACATTTTTTATCCAACATTAAACATTAGATCTTCTCAGTCAGATGACAAAAAAAATGACGAAATAATCAACAAACAGCTTGTGGTTAATAAATATGAAAATTGGTGGCAGACTCACACACACATGCAAACATACACACACGAATACTACATATATATTTTTTTGGCTATTCTATAGGTTGTGAATCAAAATTCATGTTTAGTTTTTTCGACTTTCAATGTCACCATTAACGTAACGGGTGCACGTAATATCTTTATATAGCAAGCAAACGATTAAAAAAAAAATATGGCATTTACATATCAGTTAATTTGGCGCCGAGTAATGGTGTAATTTGGTTTCAATAGTTTCTAAACAAAAATTATATATTTTTTTATTATTAATAGGTATAATTATAATATATGGCCACACAAGAAATTTTATGAATGTAAACTGATTTTATATGAAAACAATACTAGTTTATGAGAAAATCTGGTAAATTGCGTGCACGAAAGTTTACGTATAATAGAATTTGGGGTTCTATAGAATTAAAATTAAACTTTGTTGATTTGGTTGATGTTTCGATTAAAAACATATTTAGAAAAGTAAAGACAGTTTACGAATTATACAGGTATTTTAGAAAAACATTTTCATGGGACAACTCATTATTTGTTCACAAATAAAAGATAGTGAAAAACTGATAAATTAATATAATTACACTTTGGAACTAATTAAATAATTAATGAGTAATTAAAATTTGCTGAGATCCATTAATCTAGTATTTAAATTATTAATACATTTTTAGCATCAAATTTGTTTATTAATTGAATATATTGTATAATAAGGCATAATTGTGAATGATCCGTATAATTAATGTGATTTAGTTATTTGTTGTCCGTTTATTGAATACATGTATAAAATTTAATAATCTATCTATAGCTTTGACAAACAACTATTTTCAATTAAACTATGAAAGGATGCATATTGTTTTCAAAGATACAAAATTGTGATAAATAGAAAAATGTCTTCTTTCATTCTTCCATAAATCATTAAAACAATTCTGAAATTTGTATTTGGATGAAATGAAACGAGCAATTTTGCAATGTGATGAATTTTCAAAATAGCCCTCGTATAGTTTATAACTAAGTACATATTTATTTATAAATTTATATATTTTTTTTTAATTTTCAGGTAAATGCAGTTATTTCTTCAATTATTCTGCTGCTCTTTCAAGTCAGTGAGTATTGTCAAAAGTGTCATTTGTGTAATTATGGTATAGGTTCAATTTAGAACAATATGTAGGTTAGATCGAATTAGTCACTTAGATTTGTCGAGCCTAGTATACAATAGTTATCGTTTAAGGTAAACTTGACCCATTTCTTCGCTTATCTTAACACTTAAAACTCCTTTATGTGATATAATTTTTTTTCTGTAACGATTGAATTTTTTAAGTAATCGACACTGAAGTATTATACTGAGTGGTCCATATACACATCTTCAATAATCTATCGTATGTTTAATAGCCAAAAACATAAACTTGATTTTGATAAAAAGGTCAAGGATTCAAATGTTATTCGGTTTTTTAAAATAAAAATAAATAAATAAATAAAATCTTACTTAATTTTTTTATAGTACTCGTCTACATAAAGGTGTTTCAATTTTTTATTTTTTCACTTTACTTTAAAAGCCAGCTATTGAATTGTAGAAAAAAATTACGCTTTTGACAGTTTTTATTTTTTTATATCTTTTCTTCAGATTTTTTTTAATGACATCAACGCTGAAGTGTTAAACATGCCTTTTAATCGTTACGAAATAAAGTTCCAATTAACAACAATATAGAAGGGATTACGTTGGTAATTGTGGCTTTATTCTGATCTGTATAAATAGGACTTCTGGACCATGAAATTAGACCGTCCTATTTAATCAACTGACGCATAAAACACCACCATTGCCGATGTTTTACGTTGTTTAAAATGGATTTACTTTCTAAATAATGTGGCAATGGGCCGCGAATTGAGGCCCGTCAACTGACTGCACGTTTTGGTCACAATTCCTGCTAGCATTGTTTGTTTTGACTTTTCGGGCGGTAGCTCAATTCGTTACAAAATTATCTCTAAAAATGCGAAACATTGTTTGTGGTCAGTAAAATAAGCTTGTATATGAAATTGGTAAAGATATCATCACAAAAATCAATCCAGAGAAACAGAGAGAAAGATAGAGAAATAGAGAGAGATTTTATTGTTTTGTATGAAAAAGGAAATAACACGCATGAAAGAATTTCAAACACTTAAATTCGACGCCCCATTAATACTTATATTTTAGAATGTTTTGAACTTCTAAAATATATTTGAAACCAAATTCATGGATTCTGACTTTAATTAGCTCAAAAGGTAGATATTACCTAAATAGAATTCTGAATGGTATAAGAGTACAGTAAACATGATATAAAAGCATTTAAAGAAAATTTCAGAGAAAACGAAGAAAAAAAATCACATAAAATAGAATCTTTAAAGTTGAATTTGGAACAGAATTTACTTGTTGTTGACTTGTACTAAATTTCTTTAATGATTTATTTAAACGTTCGCTCGAAAGCACTTGCTAAGTCAATTACATAGATTAACATTTAAATCTTTTATATGTCAACTTTTTTATATAGATACGTATGTACAAATCCATGCAAAGTACCTTAATTGATTTGACTGATCATCTAATACAAACATTTCATAGGTTATATCTACCCAATTAAGAATTCTATTTGTGCCATTTGGTCCAGTTAAAATTAACATTTTTATATTAAATCTTTAACTAGAATTCAATAGTTGAAATTTATTTGTTTTAAATAGTTTCTGACAAGTCATTAATACACACAAATTAAACATAGGCTTGTCCAATTGTAACAATTGCAGTGGATGTTAAGAGAAAAATTTAATAAATTGGTTATAAAAATAACAAAAACTTGTATAAATGTATTTCTGAAACTATTCGTCGTTCAATAAATTTCTGATATGTTATCGCCTTATTTACAGAACAGTCTGTCTTCATAAATAAACATTTGAGCAACAACATTTAACATAAATGTAAATTAGCTATTGATATTGACATCAACCTATCGACCTACTATACCACACTCATTAAAGTCGTATTATGTCAGGAAAAATAGCCCGATTTTTATCAATAGGTACATGTTCTGTTAAAGAGCAATTTTTTTTTAATTCTGAGTTAATTATGTTTAATTAACGAATCTTTTGATATGTTTTAAGTAGAAACTCTTGTTGTTAGCGTGGTAACTCTCAGACACCGATTTTCTTGTAAAGATTATGTCGCGACATATCGTTCATACATATTCAAAACATATGAATATTTCATTTAACTTTCTGACATTTAAAAATTGATTTATGTTGAAATGAAAATGAATCCTAAACGATAATGTCTTCAATGCAATGCTGATCTTAGCGTTTTTAATAAACAAACTAGCTCCATACAATTTTTTTTTATTAATATGACGAAACTGATAGCTTATCCGTGGTTCTTTTGAAGTTCTTTGTTTCGAATGAACGGAAAGAGTTCTATCAAATATTATCTGAAGCTGAAGTTTTACAAGTTCCGTCACAGCTTAAAGTTTTTGCAGAACTTTTTGCCCCACCAAATCAATTTCAATTATCTTCAAACATATAATATAAAAGGGATTTTATTTAATTCAAGTCGTGGACACTTAGTAAAAAAAATTTCATATATGTATTCCTACTATTTTTTTTATTAAATGATCCTCAAAAAATATATTTAAATTTTTAGAGATTAGGAGGAAACCGCTGATCTTAACGAATGCGTGGATACCTTTCTTGATAAGTTTCCAACCTGTACGGATTCATTAGTCTTTATTGAGGTAGTCGAACAAGTTGAGCCTTTCCTGCTACTACCTATTGCGGAAGATTTTCTTCTTTCTTCTATGTCTTTTACCGCCATTGGGAGATCTATTTCAAAAGGTCCATTATGGCCAGGAATAATCTGAAAAAGTAAAAGTTAATATTTTAAATTTACTGAAAGTTTTTTTGAAATATATTATTTTAAATTTACTAGAATGGTAGGATTGATCCCTTTAAAACGATTACTCAGATTTGAAATTTTTTTGCTGCCTCCTTTGTGATTAACACTAAACCAATATCGGGTCGTGCCAACATATCGAGAAACATTAATTCTAATTTGAAATCGTCCATTTTGGGATCAACGACAATGAAATTGTCACCTAATTCTTCATTTGCTTGACCAATTCCAGCTGAAACGAGTTATCGTGAAGGAATCAGCATTTCAATATCAGTTGGAATACCTAGAATGAAACCTACGCAAGTGTCTTCGTCTCCAATAATGGCAATTAGTTTAGGTTCACCAATGTATAAGGAAGAACTGGAACTGCAAGATAAAGGGGATGAGTTATTATCAGAACATCGTAATCTTTCAAGGCCACTAGTTTGACTTCTGCAGAATAAATAATTTTCCATTTTACTTTGTCATTTGAATATCATACAAAAATTTTAAATTACATGTTGAATATAAATTTTACACTTTGACATCATTCATTTTGCTAATGTCAAAAACAATCACATTTAATACGATTTTAATACATATTACATTTAGATAAATTTTTTGAAAAAAAAAATTGTCGAAGGACTCTCTAATCGAGACATACTTCTAAAATAAAGCGTAAATATATAAATTCAGATAAAAAATAAATTATTTATTGTAAAGGCCTCATATGCAAGCAAGGATATTGGTTATCATTACAAATGATAAAATTGAGTCACATCACTATGACCTTAATGCACTACATTAATATTATTTACATTTAATTTATAATGCATGCGTTTTTATTTTCGATGTAAAATATTGCAGTTCTTTATAAATATATAAATATTTCAAAGCAATTTTATTGTTAATTTCCGAAATGGAAGAAAATGATTTTTTTTTAAATAAATTGGATATCAAAGATTTAGAACTGTGACAAGAGTGAAAATCTGTTTGGGAAAATGGACGCAAATGAAATCCGGATTTTCAATTTTTCAAGTCAATATTTGATGTAAATTAACTTCGGTTAACTTTAAATTTTTCTCCTGTTTGTATAAAAATATTTATTTCCTTTTTACAAAAACTAATGCAGCAAAAGCAGACGTAAATGTTTTTTAATGTCCATTGTTTTTTTATTGCTTTTCATATCGAAAAAGTCGGAAATTTCAGTTTCGATCGCTTTTCGATGTAACTTCTATTGTATGAGACATATTTAATCATAACAAAAGGTGTTAGAAACAACAATAAAATAATAAATCTTTAACTGAATACAATTGAAAGTTTTAAGTAATATCGAGCCCAGTGGGGCGTGTATATAAACGCATAATGCTTTGAAAATATATCAAAAACTGTTTGATACTTTTTGAATACGTTTGAAAGTTTTCCAAAGCACAGTAAGCTGTATTCAATAGAAAAATAAAGCGCGATCTTCCGGAAAAACTCTATACATATTAGAAATATTTAAATTAAATCAATACAACAGAAATGGATCTCTCTTCTGGAGGGGGAAAGGAGTTGAGAATGGTTAATTTTGACTTTTTCCAAATGGAAACTAGGAAGACATTTTTTTTTTAATAAGCCTCTATTATTGAAAAGAGTGATTGTGATCGCGTTAAAAGATTTCTCGTGTAGTAGTTCGAGGTGCTTCTAACTAGTATCATACATAATTAATATTATTAATGGATTTCCATTAAATAAGCTGGTCTGTTTCCATTATTTTAAAACAAACACATAGTTGAACCGTACATAGTGGCATTTTCAGTTAAATGTCTATTTAATTGCACATCCATTAGCCATCAAACGTCAACTCAACGCTCAATTTTAAAAAAATTGTTTGTTGTGCCCAAATATATTGGCCATCGTTACCTACTCAATCAAGTTCCAACCCACATAATTTTGACAAAATTGTTTGAAATAAAGGTAGGCAACGAAATTAAAGTGGAAAGAAAACAATTTTTTTGTGCAATAGAGACAACATTTTAGTAATGACGGTTTTTCAATCGACAAATTTGTTTGTTGATGTTTTCGTTGGTACCAATTGCGCTTTTTCGAATGTCAACACTACTGAAACATAGTAGGATCTGAGTGAGAAAACAAACGCCTTTCAAATTGAAATTTACTTTCTTTGAAAAGACCAGTTAACGATGTAGCAAAAGTTCAAGAAATATGTATTGAATACATAGAGAAAATAAATAAAGGAAAGTACATAATTTCTAAAAACTGAACTCTGTGCCAGTCACTGCAAAAAATTCAATCTCTGGACAACTTGACCCAAATTATTCGTATAAACATCCACCGGGCATGGTACTAAAGACGTTTACCGCATTATTATTCAAACAATCTGGTCACAGATGCATTTGTTTATTTATATTTCCCGGTTGTCTTTTTTACATGTCGTAACGTTTCCAATAAGAATGAAGATTGTCCTGTTAATTTGTTTCTTCGCTAACGGTCTTTGACGTACCGATACTATTGAAAATTATTAATATTACCTTGTCTCTGGCTTGTCAGTTCAACCATTAACAGTTTACACATATATCTTGTAAAGGCCACATTGATCGTTAAAGTCGTTATAATGCGTTATGCTTCGGATAGAATACAATTGTTTGAGGTTGCACAATTATGATTGAGCGCTGATTTTTACGTGGCAAGCAATTTCAACTAAAGGGACGGTATGCAATAATGGACTTTTGCCCAATTCACTGTTCCCCTATCTGATATATTGTATTTATTAGCTTTAAGAGTCGTTGAAAAATTCTATTTTGAGTTTCATTGGGAGGGAAGTTTCCGTTATGGCAAATTGGTATAATGAAACGAGCTCCGAGAACTCCAAGATAAATCTCGCTTCTTTGTATTTAACCATATTTGGCAGCATGTTTATTCAAGCTGCACCTCAAGACCTATTATTCACGGTGCAACTTCATCATGGCACGTTATGTAAATAGTTTTTATATTATTAGTTTCTACGTCACCGTTTATTAGTTTGAATAATTGGATATGTCAGAAAATTGAGCACGCTATTTATGACTTTAATATTTCGGGTTGGTTACAGACTTTTGATTATGAAAANAATTTAATAAAATAATATTTGAAAAAATTAATGAAACATTGCATCATAATAAAAAAAATTAGCAAAACTAAGCCAAAAAAAGTTTCCCTATGCTTACCAATAATTAACATTGAATTATCAAGACCCCTCAATAAAATTTAGTTCGACTTCCGTTGGTCTAGAAAATTTCTTTCAGTCTCTCGCCTATTGAAAATGGATTTTGAGATTTCTACAGACAAGTTCTTCCGTGTTTAAATTGTTCTTTTTTTTTATTGAAAAGATTGTATTTTTGAACACGACGTTTTAATTCTACAAATATTTAATGGGTTTAACACGGTATGAAGCTGCTGCGATTATTATAGATCATGAATTCTAGCACCAAATTTACGATGTTTTGAATTATCTTGTTAGAAAATTAATTCAGTTTAAATTCCTAATTTTTATACACTTTATCTAAGATTCTGTCTTAAAATATTAAGATAAACATTAGACCATCGAATCATTAATACAGTTGAAATTTTCAACCCCTCCAACAGATTTGCATTCTCACAGACTATGTCATCTTGTCTTATTGCAGAATAATTTTCTTAAATGTTTAAGGTAAGAGATACATATTCTTCTTTCTTCAAACTTGTGCCACCATCAGGTCCAAAAAGTCAGCAGCATTTGTTTTCGTCACTAAAGAATATGGTTGTAAAACTTAACAGCTATGGAAGTATATATCCTGGCAAACGCCAACCGTTTCTTAGGATCGGCTCTTGAAATATGTGTAGAACTTTTTATGTCTATACATTTTCGATAATCTACTTTGTGCAAAACATTTCTAACGATTTGCCAACACATATTTTTCGAAATACATATAACGAATTTTTTTTTTTTGAATTCCTAATGCACCTTTCTTTAATCCCTTTTCTTGTAGAGTTCGTTTCTTAGAAATAGTTTCAAATTTTTTAGAAACCGTTTGGTTTATTCTGGTTTAAAATATATTAAACTCTAGCGGGTTTCTCTTCAATAATATATCCAGTATTTCTCAATGATTTTCTGTTCTTAATGAACATCAAGATGCACTTGAATTGTCATAAATATATTTTTAACAGTACATTAGAATTTTACTGCAAAACTTCTTGCCATGAACGCCACATGAAACAATAGACCCAAAAAGCATGCACTTTGTTTTCTATTTAATATACCAAATTGATTAATTGAGTATTCATCAGTTTTTCAGTGGATTTTCTATATGTATGGAGACTTTTTTTGACATAATTTTTATATTACTGAAACTTTTTAATAGCATATTTTGCAGATACCGTTTTATTGAATTTTGTATTGACAAAGCTTCTATTGCTTTGAATTCAATTATACACACGTTTTTTCATAGTTCCAGTCGGAATTTAATATAATGAATAAAATATACCTACAACATTTAGGTAGTGCTTGGGGACATTTTTCTCAAATCTTTGACTCTAAGTTTCTATCGACTTGTTTTCAATGATGATTTTTCTGCAAATGAAATTTTTCTATGAGAAATGACAAAAATTCAGCAGCAATAACTAAAACTGTTTCGAAAAAGGTCAAGTTAAAGATAAAGTTTCGATGTTAAAATCATTTCAACTCCAGTAGAGGAAACGACTCGTTTTTCTTTACGAAACTTTTCAAAGCCAGCTTATATTGACTGAATATTAAGTTTACAATTTAATTAACATCCGGTGAACTTAGAAATGTAGTTTACCGGATAATTTGATAAAAGGTTTAAGTTTATTTACTTCTTTGGTATCTCATAATCTTTTCTCAGTTTCCAACAATTACCATTAAAATTTCAGTCAGATTTTCTACTAAAGTCTCTTTCATTGTTCTAAACTTTTTTGAAAACTATCAGTTTAAGTATGTACTTTTTCTTGGAAAAAATGTACAATCCATCAATAAGTTATCGGCAGTAAGTTAACTTCAACATGATTGATTTCGATGTTTGGAACTTGTTGAATTACCTGATAAAGAAATTCATTTCACGCCAGCCTACCCAGATCATTTGAATATTTATTAAAAAAATGCAAATACTATTTTAAAACAATTCAGATGTAAGTATTTATTTATTGGAGTGTTGACTGTAATAAAATTCCTGTGACATCTAATATCATCCCTTGACTGATGCTATTCACATGGTGTTTATATGTATATCAATTTAATAAAAAAATACATTTGTCATCCGTATAATCTTCTATTTTTAGAAAAACTGTATCATTCAAATTTTAGGAAGCATTATAATGATGACATTCATTAAAAAAGCTTTTAGAGGTTGTAACAATTACTTGGTTCATTGTAAACAAACGATAAAAGAATTGTAGCAATTATATAGGTCTATCGAATATAGGTTTGCAAACTAGGAGAGGCTGTTGAACCCCATAAGTCAGAGATAAGATAAGAAACGAAACATTACATAAACGATAAGTCTTGGGGCCAATAATATCTCTTTGGCCGTTTTAATGCAAGATCTGTCACCGTTTAAAACTGTAACTTGTTCGCACACTAAAGTGTTATTGAGACAATATTAATAGATGATCTCACAGTTTCATTATGAGGTCATGTAGTGAAATACTCTTTTCAGAAGCACCTATCCAAATAAAAAAACAATATCATTACCAGTGGGAGATTGCCCTTTTTTTACTATTCACATATTCGTAAAGCAAATATGTATTATGCAAAACTGACATCACTTATATTCCTTACATTTTTTATCCAACATTAAACATTAGATCTTCTCAGTCAGATGACAAAAAAAATGACGAAATAATCAACAAACAGCTTGTGGTTAATAAATATGAAAATTGGTGGCAGACTCACACACACATGCAAACATACACACACGAATACTACATATATATTTTTTTGGCTATTCTATAGGTTGTGAATCAAAATTCATGTTTAGTTTTTTCGACTTTCAATGTCACCATTAACGTAACGGGTGCACGTAATATCTTTATATAGCAAGCAAACGATTAAAAAAAAAATATGGCATTTACATATCAGTTAATTTGGCGCCGAGTAATGGTGTAATTTGGTTTCAATAGTTTCTAAACAAAAATTATATATTTTTTTTATTATTAATAGGTATAATTATAATATATGGCCACACAAGAAATTTTATGAATGTAAACTGATTTTATATGAAAACAATACTAGTTTATGAGAAAATCTGGTAAATTGCGTGCACGAAAGTTTACGTATAATAGAATTTGGGGTTCTATAGAATTAAAATTAAACTTTGTTGATTTGGTTGATGTTTCGATTAAAAACATATTTAGAAAAGTAAAGACAGTTTACGAATTATACAGGTATTTTAGAAAAACATTTTCATGGGACAACTCATTATTTGTTCACAAATAAAAGATAGTGAAAAACTGATAAATTAATATAATTACACTTTGGAACTAATTAAATAATTAATGAGTAATTAAAATTTGCTGAGATCCATTAATCTAGTATTTAAATTATTAATACATTTTTAGCATCAAATTTGTTTATTAATTGAATATATTGTATAATAAGGCATAATTGTGAATGATCCGTATAATTAATGTGATTTAGTTATTTGTTGTCCGTTTATTGAATACATGTATAAAATTTAATAATCTATCTATAGCTTTGACAAACAACTATTTTCAATTAAACTATGAAAGGATGCATATTGTTTTCAAAGATACAAAATTGTGATAAATAGAAAAATGTCTTCTTTCATTCTTCCATAAATCATTAAAACAATTCTGAAATTTGTATTTGGATGAAATGAAACGAGCAATTTTGCAATGTGATGAATTTTCAAAATAGCCCTCGTATAGTTTATAACTAAGTACATATTTATTTATAAATTTATATATTTTTTTTTAATTTTCAGGTAAATGCAGTTATTTCTTCAATTATTCTGCTGCTCTTTCAAGTCAGTGAGTATTGTCAAAAGTGTCATTTGTGTAATTATGGTATAGGTTCAATTTAGAACAATATGTAGGTTAGATCGAATTAGTCACTTAGATTTGTCGAGCCTAGTATACAATAGTTATCGTTAAGGTAAACTTGACCCATTTCTTCGCTTATCTTAACACTTAAAACTCCTTTATGTGATATAATTTTTTTTCTGTAACGATTGAATTTTTTAAGTAATCGACACTGAAGTATTATACTGAGTGGTCCATATACACATCTT
The DNA here is from genome assembly GCA_013372445.1 of Hypothenemus hampei. Taxonomy (NCBI): domain Eukaryota; kingdom Metazoa; phylum Arthropoda; class Insecta; order Coleoptera; family Curculionidae; genus Hypothenemus; species Hypothenemus hampei. The sequence goes on along the minus strand of JABRWK010000216.1, from coordinate 41,883 downwards.
CAATAATCTATCGTATGTTTAATAGCCAAAAACATAAACTTGATTTTGATAAAAAGGTCAAGGATTCAAATGTTATTCGGTTTTTTAAAATAAAAATAAATAAATAAATAAAATCTTACTTAATTTTTTTATAGTACTCGTCTACATAAAGGTGTTTCAATTTTTTTATTTTTTCACTTTACTTTAAAAGCCAGCTATTGAATTGTAGAAAAAAATTACGCTTTTGACAGTTTTTATTTTTTTTATATCTTTTCTTCAGATTTTTTTTAATGACATCAACGCTGAAGTGTTAAACATGCCTTTTAATCGTTACGAAATAAAGTTCCAATTAACAACAATATAGAAGGGATTACGTTGGTAATTGTGGCTTTATTCTGATCTGTATAAATAGGACTTCTGGACCATGAAATTAGACCGTCCTATTTAATCAACTGACGCATAAAACACCACCATTGCCGATGTTTTACGTTGTTTAAAATGGATTTACTTTCTAAATAATGTGGCAATGGGCCGCGAATTGAGGCCCGTCAACTGACTGCACGTTTTGGTCACAATTCCTGCTAGCATTGTTTGTTTTGACTTTTCGGGCGGTAGCTCAATTCGTTACAAAATTATCTCTAAAAATGCGAAACATTGTTTGTGGTCAGTAAAATAAGCTTGTATATGAAATTGGTAAAGATATCATCACAAAAATCAATCCAGAGAAACAGAGAGAAAGATAGAGAAATAGAGAGAGATTTTATTGTTTTGTATGAAAAAGGAAATAACACGCATGAAAGAATTTCAAACACTTAAATTCGACGCCCCATTAATACTTATATTTTAGAATGTTTTGAACTTCTAAAATATATTTGAAACCAAATTCATGGATTCTGACTTTAATTAGCTCAAAAGGTAGATATTACCTAAATAGAATTCTGAATGGTATAAGAGTACAGTAAACATGATATAAAAGCATTTAAAGAAAATTTCAGAGAAAACGAAGAAAAAAAATCACATAAAATAGAATCTTTAAAGTTGAATTTGGAACAGAATTTACTTGTTGTTGACTTGTACTAAATTTCTTTAATGATTTATTTAAACGTTCGCTCGAAAGCACTTGCTAAGTCAATTACATAGATTAACATTTAAATCTTTTATATGTCAACTTTTTTATATAGATACGTATGTACAAATCCATGCAAAGTACCTTAATTGATTTGACTGATCATCTAATACAAACATTTCATAGGTTATATCTACCCAATTAAGAATTCTATTTGTGCCATTTGGTCCAGTTAAAATTAACATTTTTATATTAAATCTTTAACTAGAATTCAATAGTTGAAATTTATTTGTTTTAAATAGTTTCTGACAAGTCATTAATACACACAAATTAAACATAGGCTTGTCCAATTGTAACAATTGCAGTGGATGTTAAGAGAAAAATTTAATAAATTGGTTATAAAAATAACAAAAACTTGTATAAATGTATTTCTGAAACTATTCGTCGTTCAATAAATTTCTGATATGTTATCGCCTTATTTACAGAACAGTCTGTCTTCATAAATAAACATTTGAGCAACAACATTTAACATAAATGTAAATTAGCTATTGATATTGACATCAACCTATCGACCTACTATACCACACTCATTAAAGTCGTATTATGTCAGGAAAAATAGCCCGATTTTTATCAATAGGTACATGTTCTGTTAAAGAGCAATTTTTTTTTAATTCTGAGTTAATTATGTTTAATTAACGAATCTTTTGATATGTTTTAAGTAGAAACTCTTGTTGTTAGCGTGGTAACTCTCAGACACCGATTTTCTTGTAAAGATTATGTCGCGACATATCGTTCATACATATTCAAAACATATGAATATTTCATTTAACTTTCTGACATTTAAAAATTGATTTATGTTGAAATGAAAATGAATCCTAAACGATAATGTCTTCAATGCAATGCTGATCTTAGCGTTTTTAATAAACAAACTAGCTCCATACAATTTTTTTTTATTAATATGACGAAACTGATAGCTTATCCGTGGTTCTTTTGAAGTTCTTTGTTTCGAATGAACGGAAAGAGTTCTATCAAATATTATCTGAAGCTGAAGTTTTACAAGTTCCGTCACAGCTTAAAGTTTTTGCAGAACTTTTTGCCCCACCAAATCAATTTCAATTATCTTCAAACATATAATATAAAAGGGATTTTATTTAATTCAAGTCGTGGACACTTAGTAAAAAAAAATTTCATATATGTATTCCTACTATTTTTTTTTATTAAATGATCCTCAAAAAATATATTTAAATTTTTAGAGATTAGGAGGAAACCGCTGATCTTAACGAATGCGTGGATACCTTTCTTGATAAGTT
>JABRWK010000216.1:13728-29152 GCA_013372445.1 Hypothenemus hampei | reverse complement strand
TTTCATTTGGACTAACATTAGATTTATATTAGAGCTTAAATTGGAGTGTTCTGAAAGAAAGGTATTTTTTAATTTATGTTTTTGTTTGAATTGCTGGGAAAATAAGTTTCCTTTTTGAAATGTTGATCTAATTAACACCATAATTAATCCTATTTAATATGTTATATACCTACATGTTAGTAGAGAAAAACTGCTTACATTTGTTCACTTTATTCATTAAATTCATTATCCATTTACAAATGTAAAAGAGCTTTGTTCGGGGTGGTCAATTTAATACGGATGTTAAAGACACTACAATCATATCTTATAAGGATGGTTTAAATTTTGATGGAAACTGATTAAATTTAAAAGTTAAGTTCCTTCTATTACCTACTTTGTAAATATTCCTCGTACTAATTAAATGTATCCGGCGTTAAGGAAACCGTAATCAAGGAACGATAATCGTCATAAAATGCTTAAAATAAAAATGATGCAAGTGCATTAATGGTAAAAGTTTTTTTTTTCTACACATGTATGTATGTATAATAAATTTATGTAGGTAGGCATGAAACCTTATAAGAAAACTATGAAATATTATTATAAAGTCGTATTCAAGGCAAAGCCTGTTTTCACCTAAAAAATTTCGGTTGTTCGTTATAAATCAAAAGTAATTTTTATTTGATTTTCGTCTATTTTCTAGGACAACCGTAAAATTTTACGGTCGAGTGTTAAGTAATGCCTCAAACATGTCCACCGATTACTATTCTGTAGTAAACAGCATTAATTTCGTTGTCGCTTATCGTTCCTATAATAAAATGCAACAATGAAAAGGCAGGGAGTTGTAAAAAACGTCATCTCTGTTCCGATTTAATATTTTTTGACGGGGCAATAAACATTTTTTCGTGGAGAGAATTAAAATACCCCAGGTGGTTTACACCTACGACGATTAGTTTTTTTTTTGCAAATTAATATGCTTTATACCCGTTTACCGTTAAAAAAGTTTTTCCACTTCAGTACATTAATTAATGTCATAATACCCAGATTGGGTTGCAAAATTAATAGGGAGATTCCTATTAGACGGTTCGAAAAAATATTAATTGATTGGCAAAATTACTGCTGCGCTTACGTTTTGTTACGAGCCTGTTGGGCTTATTAAAGTGATCGACGATTTGATGAAATTACTGCCTTTGTAATGTCGAAATAACGATAATTTGATAGGAATATACGGTTTGTGGTTGGAATTTATTATTTATATACTAACTACACGTTTACTAGCAAAAACTTTTTCAATTCTAACACGTTGCGTATGTTAAGGAAGCTACATTTTTTAAAGAATTTCTATTAATCTCACATATGTTGAATGCCATCTGGCCAACAGCTTGGAAATTAAACTAACCTTAACTTGTTGATCCTTGAACTTGAACAAAAAAAGTTTTCTTAGCATTATGCATGGAAGTTTCCCTTAAACTTTGCAATTAGTCTTAAAACTCATAATGAGAGGAAATTTCTCCATTAATACGACTTCATTCATAACAATTTGCTTATGCACATAACAATTTTACTAGGTTCGGTGGTTTTTAAGTAAGTAGTCTTTAATCGTTAAATCATTTAGGCAATGTCCCTAAACAAACCAATTTAAGTTGTTTAAGTTACTTTGATCTTTCAGCGTCAATTCGAGTTGATCACTTGTTAATAGGCAAGATATAGATTTAAACAAACACTATCCAAAAACGTAATATAATTTTCGTAAAACTTTGCGCTCAATTTCCGAATTTATTTATTTTGTCTACAATATTTATTGATCTATTAATGCGTTTCGAAACTGCAACTTTTCGAATCGTCAGCATTTCCGTTTTATGCAAATGTTACTTTTAAAATTGAATTGAATTGAAATTTAATTATTTTATTTATCATTAATTCATTATTGAGAGAGACGACTGGCATAAGGGCCAATGTTTTATTAGATAATAGAGGTCCTTAGTCCAGCCACCCACTCAATTAGTGGACGTGCAAGATTCACGTTCTTCTTAAATTTATGTGACAATGATATACATATGTATATAAGTATATGTATGTACAATGTACATATACTTATTCTATAACATTGAAATATTTTTTTTATATTGTATTAGTTCCATATAACTATTCAATTTACATTTTAATATAGGAAACTTATGAATGACAACAAACTTTTATATGCACATGGTACGTTTTGTTTAACTTTAAATTCTGGGAATCTTGTAGGGATCTGCTAAGAAGTAACGAAACACGATACATGTATTATTCGGTTCTGAACGGTTCGGTCGTTCTAAAGTGCACGGCTTGACATTTAAAACGGACATATACCTCGGATTTCAACTTGTCAAAAGAACGACATTATTAATGATTGCAATCGCAACTTATGATATGGTGGCATCGTAAAGTAGACATTTATTTTTGAATAGGCCAAATATAAAAAAAAAACAAAAAATAACAGTAACTTTATACCAAAATCAATGTAGTAGTGTACAATTTTTTTTAATTTATAGGTATCAATAGAACTATAAAATCTAAAATATTTGAAACATGAATGACTTTATATGGTACCTTAAGAAAATATGTACTATCTTGTTTTGATATTATCTGAAAATGGTCATTCCAATTTGAGTTAAAAATTATAAGAACAAAATCGTGTTAAGGTGTGCCCCAAGATTTATCTCTTCTTTTCTTTACACACGGAATGAGTCATATAACACCAAAAAATACGTGTGACTTTATTTGAGACCCCCCAACTTTTAACGTATTGTTTCAAGTAAGAGAACATAACAAGTAACGTCTTTTGAAGTGAAAAAAAATTACCCCATTACACATTGTAGTACTTGCGTGCGAAGACAAAATTAATATAAAATGCCTATAACCATATGGAGGAAGTCAAAACACTTTCGAATAAATTTAATAAAAACACTTTTAGAAGCTAATTTTTTGGAAAGCTTTTAAAATCTTGTGTGCTAACACATTTTCTATATGCGGTTTGGAAATGAAATTGCAAAATTGAATAAAATTGTATAAAAAATTTCAAATGGAATATTAAAAAAATATACAGCAAGGTTCTTACGTTAAGTTTAATAATGAGCATAATACCGTCAACTTTTCTAAACAACTTTTAACAGGCCAATATGAAACTAAACCCGAGAGTATAAGGCGAAAACTTTAAAATCGTGTGGCGCTGCAGCAGATGACATAAGGTTGTTAAAATGTGAAATGAATTTAATAAGAAAAAAAAATGTTTTAAAGGATATTTTGTAAATGCGCTTCTCAAATTTCAAAGAGATTTCTCAAAGTGTTCCAATTTATTATTGTGAGAACGGATCTTTTTAAAATATTCGAAATTCGTACCGAAAGTAGTTTGCACGTTTTCTAACTGCCCTTCAGGGTAGTAAACAATCGATTAGTGAAAACTGAGTAAACTGCCAGTTCATTTTGCGCGTTAAAATGTCCTTTTCTATTCAAATATGTACCTTTTTTTTTGTTTTGTTCACATAGTCCTATCATGGCATTGTTAGTCCACATGTGGACTGATTGCCAATATAGGCAACGCAGATATTAATGAACAGCATAAGAATCCGCTAAAACAGAATTAAAAATTCAAATGGTTGCAATGACGAGAGCTCTTTTTGATTTTTCCATTATTATTGGGCTTTCGTTTTCATTTTTAATTAAATCTATTGATACGCTAAGTGAATTCAATTGATTTTGCAATCAGTTATTGAAAATAATGATAACTCTTGCGAAAGTCATTTAAATATCCATATTATAATTTTTGATTCTGTGAGTTTTTAACCGGAAAATATCGGTTTCATGGCTTATTTTGAAATACATAGTAATAACAATATATAATTTAAATTGCATTTTGCTATTAGACATTTTCGTAGTTGAACCAAAGACGACCTTTCCTCATTAAATAAGCAAGCGAGTAAGTAATCTCTCAACCCTTGACGACCCATACCTTAGGCGAACCTTTAATGATGAGTACGGGCTTCATTTCACCATATTCTTAACCGATAAAGAGATGCTATCGTGCAAAACCGCCCCTAAACTTTATTTCATAAACAGTCGACCACTTTAATTTACGTAATTAATGTCGAAGATAATTTGTATATCAAGTTTCATAGAGAAGGTTAAGTTTGGCATGCTAGTCTCGGCTGCCAAAATTGTAACCTGAAACTTAATATTAGTTAATACCAGGTCCTGGAAAAACTTTGCATCAATAACAAATTTTCATTTATGGGTACCATTCAAATTTTTAAAAGGGTAATTTTTTGAATTTTAATAATGGCCTGTTTAATGCTCCCGGTAAGCCTCAACAGCGGCAAAATGGCGAATTTATCTAAATTTGGAGGTCGCTCAAAGTTTTCAGAGCACACGCGAGAGTAAAAGACTTAATACCCAAACAAATTATGTAGAAGAAGTGCTTTACATTTTTATTAGGTACGAAACGGCCGGAAAAATATGCCGAGAAGATAAATGGATCATACAGATCGCAAGTATGAAGCTTTTAAATGTGGATATAAAAGAATCTGGAGTCGTGGATGCTCACAAGTTATGATGGATTAACGTTAAGCCAATATCGTCTCACTCTGGGGAAAACTGTCTAGCTTATTTGCCGTTTCCCTCTCGCGAAGATTTATTTTGTCTTTCGTCACTGGCATAGTCCACTTTTATAAGCTTCTCCCATCGGGATATAATTCGCTTAATATCCTTAATATCTGTTTATCTTTCCATCACTCAAAAACTTTCCAAACTTCCGTTCGTAAATTTTTATTTTAGTTTTGTTAAAAGTTGTTGAAAACTATGGTTTTTCTCACTCCTTAATGGTGACCAACAAAACACGTATCTACAGAGTTTGCCAAAAAGTTTTGCAACAAATGAGAAAAACTTTCATCTTCCATATGTTATACATTGCAAACTTTGTAGACGTATCATATATTTAAATTTAATAACCCCTGAACTACATTCATCTCCATTGGAATAAATATATATCTTAATTGTACAATTACAAAATGATATTGAAAAATTATGTTCGGCGTACTGCCCAAAAAAAACTTTTAAAACAAGGTTAACAGGTTAATTGAACTTTTCATTGATACAAGTCATCAATAATGAAGATTGATTTTTATACTTTAACTGAAAATTTAAGTTTGTTACATTTTTGAACTTGATAATAGCCAGTTTCTGACGCAAAGGCAGAATACCGATCCTCTTAAAATATTAAAAGGGGTGAAAGTTGAGAATTTAAAACACGACGAACGGGAAGGACGGTGATTTTTCTTGTACATCTCCCCTTTGCGTCATAAACAATATGTACGGGGGTTCTCGGTTTATTTATTGCTAGTGTTGTGCGATGGTCGAAATAGTCTTTTCGAAACTTTACTGCATTCCGTAATAAGGCTGGGAGAGTCGTTTTATTAATTTTTCACTTCAAATGGCATTTAATTTCTTTCTGGTTAATTCTTTATGCTTGGGCGTTGAATTTCATCTCAAAAACTTTCTTGCCTCCACATATTTACTCAAAATTTGAATCTATTATTTCATAAACTAGTTCGTAGTATTATTTGTGGTAACTTCTGTATATCGTTGTTCAAATAATGCTTTCCAAACTGCTTTTAATACAAAATATGTATAATTATAAAGATAAATATACCTTTCAGGAGTTCATTAGTTTTTTAGAAAATGATCAAGTTTTTTAAAATAAAAAAAAACCTTGATTTACGATTATTTTATCGAATCTTTAAGACATTTAAAACTAGAGTGAAAATAATTTTTGAATATGTAGACTTTCCAAATGTCTTGTCTCACAAATTAAGCAATAAAAACTCAACGAACGATTTGCCGCACTTGTTTTTTTCAAATTTATTGCATCATCCGGTTCAGCCATACGATATAATTTCGTGGAAAGTCTATTTCTGATTTACACATTTTAGGTTTTTATGGAAACATTGTCGCTAGTTGTGATAATTCTGTAGGAAATGCATTATGGGGTCAGTTGAAAAGCGGTAAAAAATCTCAAGTATCCGCCTGGAATTCAAAACATGTTCAACGGATTCACAAACTATCGGATGTTATCTTCTGTGTAAGAGCGGATGATGGGATTATTGAAGTTATCTTTCTTCAATATGAAACTCACGTTCTATAATATCGGCTTTACAAAACTCCGTTGGCCAATGAGATTAAAAGAACAAACGCGTTGAACGATATAGTCTGTGTTTATTTTTATTATTACTTGTCTTAGAAGAGTTGTTGTTAAAGTTGTATTTAAGAAGTTAAAAATTTATAAAACTATATTACTATATTCAAAAAAGGACTGTCACACCTGTAATTACTATCGTTGAAATTCTGATTTACTGGCGATATATTTCTCATAGTTCAATTTTGTTATCGTCAGTTTGACCAGAAACTCGTTCAAAATTCTTTACATGTCCAAAGGCTTTGCCAGATGTTTGGCAGTTACAGTGATCCGGGTGATGATGGACGCATTCGGATCATGGAAGTTTCCCTCGAAAAGATTATCACGCTTTGAATGAGGCCTCCAGAGAATCCCATTCACCAATTCCTAATAATTTGTAACTTACAAGAAAATATAACATAGAATAATATGGGGGAAAATATTAAAAAGTCATGCTGACTAGCACATTATATGGCCCTTCTGGCTTAACACTAATCTACCATAAGTCGGAAACAGTGAGGGTTTTCGAATCTTTTATGTTCAGATTTAAAAGCTGTGTACTTCATTCATAGGATGTGTACGAGCCATTTATCTCTCTTGTTTTACCGTTTAGTCATTTCGTACCTCATAAAAATGTAAAGCAGCTTTTTCGCGTAATTTACCACTTTTTCTTCGCATCAAATGTCGTTTTATTAAACTTGACGGAGAAATCGTTTCTTACCTTTTAATATTTATGTAGAGATTCCACATTTTCTTATTCATTCGTCATAACATAAACTCGTATAATTCCTAATAATTTTATCATTGCCGCCTCTGTCCTAGAGTTTTCAGTCATCTTCAACGTTTAATCTTATAAATTGAAATTTATGACACACGGTATTACACGTGTATCCAATAATATATGTTAGTTTAAGTGTTAATTAACGTAGCTGCTTCTGTACAGGAACTATGTGCCTAATAATTATATACATACATACGTTGCCTGTTTAATATTTTGAGAAACTTTGCCTGAGATATATGTGCTTCTAATCAAGCTAACAAAGAAAAATTGCTGCAGGTTTTTTATGAAAAATTTACAATCAGACGAACCGATCTAACCAGATCTCTTTTCTCTTCTAAACACCTGCAAGGATCAATTCGATCGGAACGATGAGAGTTTTATTAATAAACGCCGCCCTCCTCGTATACTAAAAAAATGTTGGAAGTTCGGCGACCTTCTGCAGAACAGGTCTATTTATATAATATTTATGCAACGTGAAAGAGCCAAGGTCTGCGGCAGCACTCAAATTCCTGCATCCACTCACGAAATTAAGCACGCTCAGTTTAGAATTATTTTTGATGTGAGTGCACGCCTAATTGTATTTTAGACCGCCTTTTTCAGGCCGTCTAATTGTATTTTAGATTAGATTTAGCCCAACTCTTAATTAGACGAATTACGGATTTTTCTTGAAGCCGTTAGAGAAAGTTGTGAGTACTTTTTTTAATTAATAGTACAGATTTAGCTCTTATTACCTGTTTTTCATGGGATTCAATTAAAAAATCTTCGATCCACTGTTTATTTATTCAATCAATTTTAACTTTTATTGCACATTTCCAAAAAAAGGTCAAAGTACTTTAGAGTTTTGAGATCAGCTTTCTTATAAAAATCACATTTCTTCTTGTTTTAATGTAGATAAGACTTTCACCAGTTCAGTTAAATTTCACAAAAGGTTTCTACAATTAAATTTTTAATGATGTGCAATACACAAAATACATATGAGGAGTGCTCATGCTAAACCAAACATCGCCGATTTTCATGAAAAAAAATGAGTTAAGTACCAATAGGGGTTCTTTTTATATATCGTTTACATTAAAACGCGATCTCAAAATGGCTGGAAATCTCATAAATCCTATAGTAATTCCACATAAACATTGATTATTCAATCAAAATAAAACATATCCATTATCGAAAATTATTTTAAAGAACCATTTAAAATAATATGTAGTACATAGCTAATAACCTTTAAAGAATGGGAGAGCTTCCGGAACTTAATTTTAATAAAGGCTTTATTTGCTGACGCAGCTCCGGAAAACCAAGAAGAAAACCAGAAAGAGGAGAGAAACTGAACTGAAACTACCTACCTAACTGTGACTGTACCGAAGAACATCAATGCAATACATATTTACATTTTCTAATTTGTTCTTTATAGAAAAGTACTTTCTTTAATGGAGAGTTCTGCTATGATATTTTGATAAAACCAGTCATCTCCACGTTGCATTCACTCAAAATTACATATTTCCATTTGCTTTCCCCGTTTTCTTCCTAGACTAAGTATCAAAAATGATTGTGTGTTTATGGAAAAGATATTTTGAAATATTATAAAATCATATATTTATTTAGATTAATTTTCATTTTAGAGACTCGAGAAGTAAAAAAATCCCATTTTTCTCAAAAATACTTTAACTTGTGACGTCTGCTTTTGAATGAATGCTCTTCGTATACTTGAGNATATAACTTTAAGGAGTTTCAAGGCGCATCATTTCTGATTACAATTTCTTGTTTTCCAACCTTTGCTGCAATAAAATAGAGCAACTTTGTTAAAGTCGCTATCTCACATTGTTTTCGAGATATTTCACTTTGAAACTTCGCATACTGTTAAAATTAAAACTGAAAAAGTGTATTTCTAACAACCTTTTTTGTTTTAATTTCCATTTCCTTTTTTTTCAAATGTTAGCTAGAATACTTTAATATTTGTTATAAATCTTGATTGGAAATAAACATATGATTTTGAAAATTTTCGATCACTATTCGTTTCAACCATTGTTTTAACTAACAGTATTCCAAGTTTCAAAGCCAAATATCTCCAAAACGGTGGAAGATAACGACGTTAATGAGGTAGTTTTTTTTATGGAGTAAAAGTTGAAATATGAGAAATTGTAATCAGAAGTGCCTTGAAACCCCTTAAAGGTGTATCGTTTTTCATAGCTTCAAGCTATAGTAACTAGTGTCCTCTAGGGATTACAACAAAGCTGTTAATTAATTTAAATTTCTTGACCCAAAAAATTCTCAAATTTAAAATTTGCTCTTAAAAATTCGTATTTGCTTAGAAATTATTAAAAAAACATTAACTCTAACACCCCTAAAATTTAACACACCGTATCTCCATTATTGTTAAATTCCATGTGTAAGGTTTCTTTAAATAAGTGAGAAAGATTTTAGAGGTTTCTCTGATATTTTGTGAAAATAGTTCTTATAAATATATGCTTAAAAACGCTTTACTTCTAAGATACAGGGTGTTTAATTTTTGATTTTTTAAATATTTTTTTAAAAAAGTAAAATTTAAATATTTCAAAAGCGTTTTGATATACGGGCATAAAATTTGGAATACGCCATGGCAGGATAAATTCACATTTTCTGAAGAAAACAGAATATTTCCATTTACACCACTGGCGTTCGTGAGGCCATGCAATGACATATTTTTAAGGTAAAAATGGTATGTCGCTGACCTTCTTTATGATTATTTTTAATATTCTATTAAGTGTTAGTAAAAAAAGTCTTTTATTATTTTGTCGCGAAAGTACTCGTTTTAACAAAAGTGTTTTGTGGTAGGTACAAAAATTAAAAATTATTTTTTTATCTTGAAAACACCTACTTGAGCGACAAAATACTAAGTGGTTTTTTTTTACTAACAATCGATGGAGTATTAAAAATAGTATGTATATTAAAAAAAATCAGAGGCGTACCATTTTTCCCGTCAAAATTATTATGTTGTATGGCCATATGTGAACGTCACTGGTGTACATAAGTGGAAATGTTATGTCTACTCCAGAAAATATGCATTTATCCAGTCGTAGCGTGTTCCAAATTTTGTGTCAATATATGAAAACCTTTTTGAAATAAGTATTTAAAAAAATATGAAAAAAAAATAAGAAATTTAACACTCTGTATCTTGGTAGCGAAACGTATGTTTATAGGAACTTTTTTTCATAAAAAAAACGATAGCAATCACCCCCTAAAACCATTCGAACTTTTTTAGAAACATCCTCCATGACACAGGTATCAGAATGGTAATCTTTTTGTAGTAAAAGTTTATGCATGAATACTGACGCATTATATGTATAGGCATAAAAATAATTTTTTTACCTATCAAACGTACCAGTTAAATTCAAGGTTGACAAATATACAGAAAAGAAAATGGGTTTATGCATAAACAACTCCATTAAAAATGTAGTGTTTAGCTGGAAACATATACGTTTTCGTCAAGAAATAAAGGGCATCAAGCTCTAGACGTGCACGTCTTGTAGTGCTTTCATCCAGGAAGATTACATGTAATAAAATTAAATAATTTATATCGCATAAGCGTGTAAAATTTTCATTTGAAAACTAAAAATACAAACGCTTGAACCGGTTCTCACATGGAAATGGTCACGTTTCTGCGACCGGCCTTATTTTAAATCTCCATATAATAACCGAATATTTTAATCAGAATTGATTAGACATATTTGTTTATGTTAAATGTTTAAACAGCAATTTTGTGCATATGCGTATTATTAACACATTTTCTGGAATATCTTTTCCATAAAAAACTCTCAAATATAGGGCTTAAAGACCATTTTGTATGGATGTAACGTAGCATTATCAAACCTCTATATCTTTCTTATATCAGCATCTTTATATGTTTTGACATACAGATTTTGAAACAGTATACTTACGTGGAATACCAAATAAATAGAGAATGATTTGTGAGAATTTGCCGTCAACAACTTCTGTAAAAATTGGAGGATAAAGATAGTCTTAAATCAGTATATTTCCCAGTTTTTTCAAATACAATTTGTTATAAGATTTTCCATTTACAAATTTCATGAAAATAAAAAATTAAATTGACTTTTTAACGTTATAACAAAATAATATAATCAAATACATATATTCAATCAATTAAATTTCCTTAAATTGTCAGATGTTTTTACTAGTTCATAGAACCGTGTAAATTTATTGCATACGTTGATGGTATGTTTAGGATCAGCCTCAATCAACCTTTTGTCCTATAGAAATGCACTTCCATGTACACTGGGATAACACTACTTTCCCAAATTACCTGTAGCGTTAGATCCCTAATCTTTATCATTTCTAATGGGGTTCATCCACTCTAAATGAAGTGTTGCAATCTAATTAACCCTCAAAGTATTGAAAGAATAAAAAACTAATTTTCAAATTTTATATTTAATATCGAACAGCCTTTAAAACGTATTCTTCTATAAATCGTATTGTTTCCTTGCGCAATTGTGAAAAGAGATGTGACGAAAATCCGGAGGCTATAACTCACAATTTGCCGTCATTGATAGGCATCGAAATTAGGCGTCGCGGCGTGCAAGCAGAGGCGATGGCGATAGCCGTTTGGACATTGGGTCGGGTCAAAGTGTAAAATTCCTGGGAAATAGCAGGCGCGTGTCTGGACTGCTGACTATGATTTTGTGGGCGCGATATATTCTTTATCTTTTAACAGTAGCGTTTCTGCTTCTTCAAAAAATAGTTTTATGAAAAAAAAAAGAGTACAACTTATAGTGCTATAAAAACACCGACACAAAATGGGTTGGGCACAACAACAGGCTTTATCACAGATACCTATTTCATAATACAAATACACAATACAAAAACCGTTAAATAGTTATTGCTCTCATAAAAAAGAATTATGTATTTTTAGGAATGATGTTATTGTTTGTACCTATAAATGTATAGCCCTGTTAAAAATTATATATTGATATAGCTTAATAAAGTTATGATTTCACCGAGTTAAACTGTAAACTGTCAATCCAATTTGAAAATAAACAATTATGCTGTCAAATGCACAAAAATCACAATATAAAAAATTCGGCAATATTGAAAAATAAAACAGTTATTCGAGTTCAAATATCTTTGATTCAAAGATTTTGTTCACAAACACTCTAGACATTTTTAGGGGCGATGCAGTAAGCGTTTGTAATGTCCTTGATAATCATCTTCGACAATGACCACGGCAACTGGTGACTTTATACTAAGGATTAATAGGACCAAATAAAATTATTTTTAATTTTTCCATTAAATTTATATTTAAATGTGCAATGTGCACTTGTGTACTGCAATTATTTTTCCATTAATTGTACATTTAAATAAATTTCAACTTTTTAATGATTTAATTATATTTTTACATGCATTTGTACCTGGTTTATAGAATAAATAACACCATGCTGTTTTACAATGAATAAAGTTAATATTTGCCTTGGTTATTAGAAAATAGTCAAAGATAAATGTATAGTATAGCGTCTTGTTTTCTGGCCGCCACTGTTGGTGCGACGACGTTGGCGTTTAGTTAAAAGACTCTAAAATCCCCAGGTTGCTTGTAATGCCTTCGTAAACGGTCTTTTCGATTCTCACCACTCTTCGACTAATTCTCATTTAATTACAAGGGGCTTTTTCCTCCTATTTATTTCCTCTAATTAGCAAGTCTTTTTTTTCTCTTGTACTAATTCTTTGGAACCTTCTGTAACTAGGAAAGTCCAGAATACAAAAAAATAAGAAATACATAAGCAAACGCATTAAATTATTTTTGAACGAATATAAGGTAATTTATGTTCCTGCTGGTGCGGCAGAAACACGTGTTCATGAACCTCTTTCGCGCATGATTGACGGTGGGGCCCAGGATAAATTATAGAGCAACAGTCTGCCGTTTTCACACTAATTGACTGCTAATGTCGTATCTAAGTGCGTTTATTTACGGACCTGATATGTTCATTGACGTGTTCCTGCCGTATTTGGATGATAGGCTTATTAATACTGGGAACGTTTTAATGAAAATGTCATTGTCAGTAATAAATTAGTCGAGAATTGAGTTTCATTACGTTCGTGTTTTGTTTTTCAGGAGGAGTCAGATTTAGTCTTTGATAGTTTAAGTCCTTCAAATTTAAACAATCACCATAGGATATCAAGGGAGTCAGATAGTTTTAGTCAAGTCGAATCTAGTCAAGAGGAAAATTGGTTTTTGCGCACTGTAAATAGAATAAAAAGAAGTATAGGTATGTTTGTTTTTTATTGATGTCTTTCTTGTTTTAATAATAAATATGATTTTATTTTAACAGATAGAGTATTTTCAAACGAAGATAAACATTCGAAGAAACATGAGAAAGGCCATAGCAATGAAAAAAATGCACCACACCATTCTAGCAATCGTTTACATTCAGATTCTTTAGATGACCATCACCCTACTTTAGTTAGAACTATACGACAACACCCATATGTAAGTTAAGGGGGAAACAGACTGGTGTCACATCACGTAAGCTCATGTGCTATCAGGAAAATTTAATATAGGACGGTTTTTCCATGTGACTTTAATGTAGTTTTGAAACATAAGAATACCAAGCAAATCGACTCACTGCACTTTTTGTGTATAACGTGAACTGATGTGATAATACATGATCTCACATGTCGTGATAAAAGACTGTTTCTTCTTCTATATTCAAATTTAACTATTGTAACCTCGGTTGCGGAAATAATTAAAATTAACTTACAAATGTCTCAAATAAATGTGTATCGTAACCGAATAAATTATGTCAGTTCTTCTTGTAAAACTAATAATAATTTTTAATTTATCCGTTTTTTTTTGGTGTTTGCAGAATCTGGATCTAGATGAAGATGATTATGTAAGTTTAACATAAACCACTTCGCTGTAATTCCTATTACAATATTGATTAACCTATTTGTCTTATTGATCGTTTGTTAAGTAGTGAGTGGTATTGGAGGTCTTTTTTCTTCTTTTCAACTTTTACTACTAATTTTATACATAAGTAACTAGTTGAAGCCACCAAATAAATTGAAAGCTACATCGTGTTAATAAATCTAGTATTACATGGGTTTCCCTCAATTATTTTAGGGCCAGGATGAAGACATTGAGGACGAACGTGGTCCGGTTATCGAAAATGTAAGTCCTTGTTTAGATAGTAAATTTTCATGCCAAATTTTTTGGATTTGAAATTTTAATTTAATTTTCACATTAGGGTTTCGGGCAAATTGAAGACGATTATGATTTTAATGTAAGTTTTAAATGTAATCAATTTTTTTCTTTGAAAAATAAAGCCACCTTGAAAAATTATAGGGTCAATTTGTGGATAATGAAGATGAAGATAGGGGCTTTAATATTAGTGTGAGTTTTCATGTTGTTAAAAATTGAAATAAAAATCACCTAATACTTCGTACAAGAAAAAATATAGTATTCTTAATCATTTTTTTTATATTTAGCATAATGAAGAACATAACGGATTTGTACCTCTCATAATCGGTAGTAAAGTAAGTGATTTATGTCTTAATTGGTCGTTCATATAAATGTTCAGTACATTGCGCAAGATTTAAATGTATTTTAACTTTAATCGTTGCATTGAATTGGCACAAATCTGTCATAACTTATCATATAAAGAGCCGTTAGGAATTCACGGGCGTCCATATCGATGTGATTAACAATCAAACATATGAGGCGAGCTTTCAACGATATTTGTGGCATGTTTCTTTGTCTGTCTGTATGATTTCTTTGTTTCTTTTTTTTGTTTAATAACTATTGTACTCGTACTTACTGATAATAGTCTTGTAATTGTTAAATTACTAATATGGTTGGCATGTTGAAACAATTAATATTTAAAGAAGGTTATATTGAATAATTGTATAGGCTCCACACCGCTTGTTCAATTAAAAATGGAGAAGAAAAGGACATATATAGGGATGGAAATACTGGATTTATATAGAGGAATATTTGAAACGTTTATTTGGACTGTACCTTTTTATTGTACCTCGTTTTTTTTTTCAATATACAAACTCCTAAAACCCATTCTAATTTGCAATCCTGAGCCTTGGTAATGCATGAACATCATTTTTATTCAAAATGTGTCATGTTTTATGTAACTGCAAGATAAATTTCCATTCCAATATTGGTGAAATTTCGTTTACCATGTTTCTTATTCAATACTAATGGTTATGCATCAAATTCAAAATTATTTATAACATTTAATTCCTTAAATTATTGATTAAAATGTTTCTTTTTATATTTCAGGATGATCCAAATCAAGGTCCAGGGTAAGAATTCATATCTCATAAATTAAAAAAAGGCAATTGTTTTGCAAGTGTTTCAAATTTACATATCTCGCGAACTCAATTTCACCAATGTTCCAATCGGCTTTTTCAGCGTTATTCAATAAACTAGACAGATTTCTATTTAATAAATTTTTTATTTAATACATTTAATA